>JAPZDZ010000011.1:1626916-1655418 GCA_029783805.1 Acanthurus tennentii
TTTTACATTGGCAGTAACCCCAATATATATATATATATATATATTTATTATTATTATTATTATTATTATTAAAGAAAGTAAAGGACTTGGGCTGCTGTCGAATTGTCCTTTTGCTTAGGAATGTTCCTGACTGAGTGAAATGATCTAGAAGTAGTTCTGAATCCAGCTGTAAAAGAGCCAGTCAAATTGTCTAAATGCCACAGAAAGATGGCTCATTGCTTCCTTTTGTATCTCCTTTAGCATAGGATACAGCGGACCATCCTTTGTGAAAGGAAAGGATCTTATTCCATCCCACAATTCTTAGAGGCAGCAACATCATAAACAGCGTATTATGTCATCACTCCAGAATTCAAAATAATGAAAACGAAGAAAGTATGCAGATCATGTAAATAACCACTGCTCATTAATCCTTTCCAAATTATACCGTAACATGCCTTAACTTTCAATCTAATATTAACATCAACTCTACATTAAAACCTATTAATCAACTGCTTCAGAAAAAAAAGAGCCTCTTCAAAATTTCCCCTAATCTTTACAGATGGAAGCTCTACTTTCCCTGAACCTATTGATATGTCTTGTGGGATCAGAGATTTCTTTTCAAGTGTTGATGTATCTCTCTCCAAAAAGATTGTTGAAACTGAAGTCAATCCACTAGATACAATTCAAGGTTCTTTTCCACCTTTTTGTTGTACTGCTCTGCATAACCTCAAATGGTGCATGATATTATATTGAAATTGAATGACAGCACTCGGTCATAAAAAAGGTCTTTTTACATAATACAGGTTTCATAACATTTTTTACATTTAGATTTATCCATATTTAATAGGTTAATATTGTATGAGAAAGTTATTTTCCAACTTATCTTTACGAAATATTGCTACTACAAAAATAGTCTATAAGATTAGCAACTTTCTCTAAAGCTGTTGAAGCAAGTGCAACCCTTTTTTATACTGCAGTTGTTAACTTTGGTATGGCTCAATTCTGTACAATTGTTTTGAAAATGTGGTATAAAATTGATGATTAACTCCTTAGCTTAAGGGTTTTTTTTTGCAATGATTTGCAAAATTATAACTATCCAGCCAGACAGGCTTAGAATTCACATCTCCCTTTAAAATAAACCATCAAATGGTCAGTTTTTATCAAATATCTTGGCGTTATCTTGTGGAATGAAAACGTACACTTACAGGCAGAATACAAAGCATTTTCTAGTCGGAGAACACACAACTCAAAATTTGCCCTGTTGCGGTAGCTTGTCTTGATTATCTCCAGGATTATTTTGTCAAAACAAAATTTTGACAAAATAATTTTCCATTTTGACTTCTACTCTCTCTCTCTCTCTTTTTTCATTCATGTGTTTTGTATTAATGTGTGTAAAATCAGATAAAAGATATTTTAAAAACTCAGGTACACTTCATTACACTGATGTTCAGGCACATTAAACTCACTGTCTTGCAGCATACAAGAAAGAACACTTCAGCTTATTTAAGCTGCAGCTCAACAGTTGCTGCAAATCAAGCTATCTATGTACACCAGTTTGAATGCTATCAGATAGTGCAGATAGTGTAAAGTAAATGAGGCTGCTAGTTTCAGAGGAATGCTACCATAGGCCAAACTGTCTTCTCATAAAATATTGGTGAGCCCCATCTAACTGTAACAAACATTAAGGAACAAATGTTGAATCTGAGAGCATTTCACTTAACTTCTCTGATAAACATGCAGAGGAGACTTAAACTTGAATATTTAGAGTAAGGGTTGAAGGGAGGACTTCAGAAATACTGTTGTCAATACATAATAACATTGATATAAAACAATAGTTTATTACATTATGAGGTTCAAAGGTTTCCACACTACAAAAACAAATTACAATTATATTTTGATCTATTTAAATTTTTTTTTAAACTAAAAATAGTCAAAACTCTTTAGGGTTAAAATTCTTGAAAAATCACTGCATTTTATTAGACGTTTACCTTGTCATTGGGTTATTACAATGTCTACATTTTCAGACAAAAAGCAAACCTCATGATATCTGTGTCCGCTATGGTAGCTGCCACACCGAATATAGAAAAAGTAACTTCAAAATTTTTGGTCTACACACAAGGTCACAGGTCATCTTAACACATCACAGACTTAACTAATAATTTTGGATGTTTCTGTTTAAGACACTGGCTTGTTTGATCAACAAAAAATATGCTGCTTAAACAGTGGTTACTGATTAATATGTCCAAAACAAAGTTGGTACCCTCTCGCAGTGGAGGCTCCTCAACCACCCTGCTAACCTGCTAATTATTAAAACATGTTATTGCTTGCAGTAAATAGAAACTGTGAGGATTCATCAACAAGTCATTTCTGTCAAGTTTTTTGCGAAAATAGTTAACAGTCATGCATTGTTATCAGTAATAGTGTAATGACAGGGGTGGGACATAAATTGTTGTAATTATAAACATTATTATGATTCCTTTGTTTACTAGATTGGTCGCAAGCCCACCACCCTTACATTATGGCGGTGGAGTGAGTTTAGGACACAGGAAAGCACAAGGATTTCTGTCAAACCTCGACAATTCTGTTCTGCACTTTTGTCCTGAAAACTAGCATCCGGTTTGGAAAGCAATTCTGAGAGAGTTACCATGTTTACACTAGCTGCACATACAGAACCATATTCCGGTGTCACTGCTAGTCACTTCTATTAAAGCTTTTGACTGATAAACTCCCCATTGACCAGCCTGTGAATGACTATTAGAGCTCAAACCATAGAACACAATTAAAATGTTTGTTTTTCCGGTCAAGCAAGTGGAGCACCACCAGTGTTTTTAGCCTGTGTCGCAACAAGTCAGGGCCTTCACTGTACTCTGTCTTCCCCAATGACTCACTGTAACAAAGCTAACACAACAACAGCCTGCCAGCACCCTTAATTAAGACTAGAGGATAAACACAGTTACCTGATTCGGGACCCCATTCTTATTTCTTAACCCGCTGTCGCTGTCAGCAGCGGATTTCAGTGCGCAGACGCGTCTTTCCTGAGGTGTCTTTCGGATGCTAACTTGTCACACTGGGCTACACAACACCATGGTCTGTCTACGCGCTTAGATCACGTTCCAATTCTCATGGAACTCTGGGACTTGTATTTCTATTGTAAAAGCCATGTTTATCTCTAATACTGCGCCATCTAGAGCTAGAAACTACAGTTTCCATAATACTAATCGTTGACAGCGACTGGGTCCCGTGATAAAATATACGATAGACACATTGCCGTTATTTACTTTTCCTTAAGCCCCTTACAGTTATATGTATATTGCACTGAATGATGCATTTAATTTTTTTTTATAATAGATTAGTGTTAAAAGACATATTTTGTTTTTATTATGTACTAATTAGTTTTAAAACTTTAAATTAAATTGGCTAACAAGCAATTATTTAAACCGCCACAATTTTAATGTTGTAATGTTTGAAACATTCAAACATGGGAGACTGTAAATTTTCCTTAATAGCCTACACGATAAATACTTTTGTATTTCACAATGCATCATGTAATGCAGGATTAACAATAACGGACGTTAAAAAATAGGCTACTCAAAGCAGAATTCACTTTACACACTAGTGTAGAACATATATTCCGATTTTATATTCTGAACATGGCAGAATTATATAGGTCCAGTGAGATGTCCTGCCTGAGGATTTAATGAAAAATATTTTTTTTGTCTCTGGTCAGGTAGGTAGCAGTATGATTTACCGGATGTATACAGTGGGTATAAGTCTACCATTGGGTGACCGTTCCAATTTTCTTTCTCTTTTCCTTGTGCCTTCTGCGTGTTGAGATTTTGCAAGGGCACCATCGCTTTACCTTGGATTGGAGCCGCCAAAGACGATTGTGATGGTTTGAAGAAATACATACGAGCAAGACCCGTTTTCTCTTATATAAATGATAAAGAAAAGGGTGATTTATATGATTTACCCGTTGACTTTTAAAAAATCTTTTCTATAATGAAATACTGAAACCGGCGGAATAAAAAGAAGGTTTGGGCTAATATAGAAATTAACCTAATAAGTTAAATCATATGCAATTAAATGCACCAAAATAAAATCAACATTAAATATAGGCTTCAATTAATTTGTAAACTGTCATAATTGATATTTTAGCTTTCGTTTACTTCTGTAATGAAAATTGTAAAACTCAAGTGCAGGACACAGAACAGTAGTGAATGGATAAGTGTCAGTTTGAATAACAAAAAGTGGAAGGAGGTGAGGATAAATGATTGGTGAGAATTGTAATGCAAAGGATTGAAAGATGTGTGAAATTGCGGGGTGGAGTACATGAGGGCGAGCTGAATGGAGGTAAGGAGAGTGGCAGTGTTGCCGGGATGGGCAGGTTATATAGTAAACAGGCAAGTTGGTACACTGGGTGATGGATGAGGGACTGTCCTTGAGCAGAGAGAAAAGCGGGTTTACAAAATGTAACAAAGCAGCAAAGGGCAAAAAGTTAGAAGTAGCCATAGTTTGGCCTGAGAGGTATCATAAATTGTGAACCACAATCTGACGATGAGTGGATGACAAGCCAAAGTAAATACTACAGGATGATGATGGCAAGCAGGTGTGCATATTTGGCCAGGTGCCAGGACAGAAGTGTCACCCACACAACACGGGGTCCGCTCGTTTTGGAGCTCTCGGCGACCTTCCGTTCACTTCACGGGCGGAACCCGACGAGGGCGAAGCGTACAGCCATAATCGAGTACATACCGGCAGCAACACAAACCCACCCCCAATATGATGGACGGGATGAGACGCCGTCGCTAAGTGACTCCAGGGACGGCTACCTACTACTGGCAGCTATGTTGTTCAGTTAACTTATTGCGGTTCATGCTTTATTTATCGGTTGTTTTTATCCAGTGTTACATTTTAGGTAGGGAGCAACGGAGTGAACCATCTAATTGTATTATGGAAGACATTTTACTATTGGCTGAGATCCATAGACCTGAGCAATAAGAAACACTATGACATGCCGAGACTGAAAAATGAAGTGATATTGATGTAGCGTCAAATGTTATATATGCATGCGAATATGACTAAATAAATATTGTATCATCCAAAGTCTGAATTGATATCAAATCAAATGTCTTGAGGATAGCCTCTTGGACTTGGCTATTCCAATACTTCTAGAGGCCACTGAATTCTTAAACATAAGAGGAACAAACAAACAATAGTGAATCAAACATTCTTTAGGCAAGTTCTCAAATTTCCTCTGTATCTATGCTGCAGTGTACTGAAGATCAGCCTTAAATCAGCGATTGGTGGGAAGTTATGGCCATGTGCGTTTTGTTTATTTTTGACATAGTCACCGCCTCCCTGCCGGTCTTCGCCACTGGTTCAGAGCGGGCAGATCGGGAGCCTTCCGGCGGGAGGGCCCGGTTCAAATCGAGTGCAAACTCCGCCCTGCCAGTGCGTCACAGCCCTACCGGGAGCCCCGAAACGAGCAGACCCACAGAGACAGATGAAAAGAGGGGAGGGAAAGGAGAACATTGGAAAATGCCGTCAGTGACAGCTCATTTATTTAGGCCATCTTTGTGTGCAAATTCCCCTAAATATTAAAGATATACCATTCAATTGTCTATCTGACTGACTGATTGATTGATTAAAAAAAATCTTTATGTATTTAATTATCAATTATTTTCCAACTGGATTTTTCTCCCCACATTTATTTTAACAACTTTATTTTTTGTATTTTCCCTATTAGCTTCAGTAGTTTCCACACAAGAAGGCTTAAGTGTGTCATGGGGTTAACTTTCCACCTTTTGGTTGGCTGGCAGATGGACACCCTCTTCTGAGATGGTTCTGTTCCTCTGTACTTAAAGGGAGTTTTTCCTTACCATTGCTGTCAAGGATTGTTGGCAGCTGTTGGGTCACTGTTATCTATATTGTGCTCTAGACCTGCTCTATGTGAAAAGTGTCTGTTGAAATTAATGGTAAATAGGCTTAAAAAACTGATGATGAAGATGCTCTGACTGATGATGTGTTTCTATTAGCATGGGACACAGTGACTGAACTGTTATTTTTTCAGATGCCCTGGAAAGTTTTTGCTTACTCCCTCATGTATTGATGACAGTGCAAGACTTTTTGTTATGATAGTTTAGTCTAGTTTGGGCTTTTGGTTGTTAAGGTGGCTGCAGTATCAAATCTGTAGCCTTAGCTTACCTTCTATTTGAGGAGAAGGGGATTGGGCTAAACTGGAATAATGTTATCCCATGTTCATTAATATGATTTGTTAATAATACTGTAACAGAAATCCCAATACTAGTACAATATGTTCTCTAATGGAAAAGATTTACAAACAAGGTATGTAGCAAATATATGTGCCCTATTAGAGTCCCCAATTACTAAACACTCCTCAACACTGTTTTACAGGATATTGTTAAAAAAAAATCTGATAAATGTATTAAAAATAAAATTGTGTTATACCAAGTTATGAAAGAAAGAAGTAAATTTTTAGCAACAATCATAACATTATACATGACATAACATATATATAATATATACATTACCTTACGTTCAACAGCACAGTTGCTGACACTGTTGCCTTATAGCAAGTTTGAGTAC
Organism: Acanthurus tennentii; assembly: GCA_029783805.1. NCBI lineage: Eukaryota > Metazoa > Chordata > Actinopteri > Acanthuriformes > Acanthuridae > Acanthurus > Acanthurus tennentii. The sequence continues at coordinate 1,633,502 of JAPZDZ010000011.1, forward strand.
CCTCCAAGATATGCAGACTATGTTAATAGTTACTCTAAATTGCCCTCAGGTGTGAATATGAGTATGAATGGTTGTCTATCTATATGTGTTAGCCCTGTGATAAAATAGTGTTCTGTCCAGGGTGTATCCGGCTGCATACCCATTGTCATTTGGGATTGGCTGCAGTGTTTGTGACTCTGGTTGAAGGTCATGGATAAATAGAAAGCTAGTGTTTTGACAGTGCACAAATATCAGGGCAAAAACCCTTGCTGTAATTTAAAATTCTAGGCATATATTAGTAACATAAATAAATAAGTAATCTTTGCAACAGCAAAACCTCCCTCGCCCTGACATGCACAATCACTGCATGCCATGCTTTGCAATTTGACTGAGAACTGTTCTCTAACCATGCACCCAGAAGTTCTCCTGACCAAAGATAGCCATTTCTGTAAGACGTCACTAGTGTGAGGGCATGGCATAATTATTAAGTCTATGCTCTCTTATGTCCATCAACAAACTCTTACCATAAAACATATTAAGTTTTACCCCCTCTTTATTTTCATTATAGACAAAGCAACAAAGGTATGAGGTAATGGGGGGGGGGAAATAGAAAAAACACAGAATAAATAATGAATACTTACATTAAAAATGAATAAGCAAAAGTATTAAAAACATACTGGTAATTAATAAAGAGGGAAATAAAACAAAGGAAGATAAATACACAAGCAAATTAAATAAATATCAATTTAAGTGATATTTATAAATAAATGGATTAAATGTACTAATTATGTAAAATTAAAGAGCATTTTATAGAATACCAATTTATTGATTGATTGCTTTATTTATTAATGTAATTTGTTCTTTATTTTGGCGGTGTCCGACCTCCATACAATCACACATGCACACAGGAGGCTCAGTGAGGAGAAAGGGAACTGTGACGTTTGACCTACTTTTCAACAAACACTTGTCACAACCTCACCACCACTTAACTATACAGAGATTATAGACTTTGAAGTATCGCTTCTCTCATTCAGTAAACTGCCAGCATGCTCCGTTGAGCAGCCTGCGTGGCAGAAGCGGCTCATCACAGAGACCAGAGAGAGAGACCGAGAGATAGAGAGAGAGAGAGGGAGCGAGAGAGAGAGAGAGGGAGCGAGAGAGAGAGTTCGGGGGAGGGGGTCTATCTGTCGGAGTGAGGAATTGCACAACACGAACGAATGTAACTTGTAGAAACTGTTAAAGCTTTCAAGCAGGGAAGTACTGATTCCACATCAGGTAAGACTTGAAGCGCTCATTGTAAATAGTTGCCTCCAACCCATAGTTGACGCGTTTAAACTGCATGCTGAGTTTTTTGTATGAGCCAACTTTGTTGACGTTTATTTGTGAGTTGCATCACATGAAACGCTTCACCAACCAGGGCACAGTCTGTTTACTCATATTGGAAAGCTGCAAAACCTACGAAGTGCATACCTAGCTAGCAACAACGTTAGCATACTGCTCTGAGCGACCATATGGAAATGATATTTACCCACTGCCTTGGACGGGAAACGAGGCTACAATGATTCCTGCTATCTGGTCGTAACGTGTCTTTTTCGCACTTTCAAACAACCAAATAATGTTTGTAGCTCGTGTTAGGTCAGGAAGGATAGAAAGGTAATATATTTTACAAAAATAGCTTGACATTAGTCTAAAATTTAATTCCACTATAGGCCTACTTTGGCACATTATTCATTTACATGTGGCCATGCACTGCCAAGTCAACGTAGGACTCTAATGCCTAATGCCTGTCAGTCTAGCAAAACTGAGTTATACTGGTGTTTATCACAGTATATTCGTGCCATGGACATATTTATTTCCTCTTTGTCGGCTTTTCTTTCATAACAGGAAACCATTGTAAGCCATTGCGAACTTCTGCAGCTTCTGGGTTATTTTTCTCAAAATGTTTTTTTTTTCTTTTTTTTTGGGGGGGGGTAAACTACAATTAAACAAATCTGTAATCACACTTACATTTACTTACAGTTCGATTAACTTGTCGACTTTTCCTTTCAAGTTGGTTTATAAGATAATAAATGTGGCCTCTGGCATAAGATGTGTAAATAGGAAACAATATTTAGAGACCAAGTCTAGTTAATGCTGATTTATTGTGTCTGTTTTACACAGACACACATCTCCAACTAGGAAGACAGCGTATAGTAATGAAATATGAGAGCACCTTGTGTCTGTTGTAATTGTGTGGACATAAATGAATGTTACATGAATCAATGAACTAATAGCAGCTAGGTAAACAGTGACTGTGGGGTGGGGGGCTGGGAGTGGGGCGGATGGTGTTGAAGGGGTAGTTGCTGGTGGTTAAGAGGATGCCTGGGCACACAAGGTCAAATAACTGGCTAAAATTAGTCACGTGTCAGCTGGTACAGGGAGCCAGTGTCCTGTGTGACTGAGAGGGCTGGTTACTATCCATCCAGCAGGAAGACTTGTCTACACACATCCTCTCTGAAAATCTTTAAATGTTGCTCTACCGTCATTCTGTGCCATTTTGACTGGCTGAGGTTTGGAAGAAGCTTCACTAAAGTTTGAAAAAGCTGAATGCAGTTATTTTTGTCAGAATGATAATAAACATTTTGGATGGAGATTTTAACCCACATATGAATGGAGTCAAAGCATTTTTTGTCATAAGTGAAAAGCTAGTTTCCTTGCACTATCAAGTTCTTTGTTTCCTCTTTCACTCTGAATGCCATTTTACAATGAAACACTATTTATAAAAGTAAAATATATAAAATGCAAGATTAGAAAAAAAGACAAAAAGATTTAATGACATGTAAGAAGGGGGAATTAAGCTATCTGAAGAACACCACATGTATAATGAACATATCAGTATGAGGTGCTGTTCCCACATCACACAACGATACAGCAGGTAAAGATGTTGTCTGTAGACACTGCTAAGAATCTTGAGTTGGACTGAATTTCCTCTGTTTTTTTTGAAAGTACAGCTGATGCTGTGCTCAATTATGTTCCTTCATTGTAAATGTGGACAGCCAGAAATTTTAAGCCGATGACCCTCTCCATCTAAGACTCATGGATTATCAGCGGTTGATGAGGTCTCTTCTCCTTTCTCATGTTAACTATCATCATCTTGTCTTATCTATGTTGAGATGGAGGTTGTTGTTGAAACACCATGTCACCTGACTTGAACACATCCTTATGGGGTGTTCGTCATCAAATTGTTTGATGTCAGAGTTCACATCTGACATTCTGCCAATATGGAAATCTATCAGCCAGTCACAGAGTGTGAGGTTCAGTCCAAGGTTGTGTGTGTGTGTGTGTGTGTGCGCGCCCTTGTAAAGCTCTCTTTGTGAGAGCCAATTTTTTGACATTTGAGTTTTACACCATGAAAGGGGAGACATTTTTTCAAAAGTGAGAACATTTCGTCCAGTCCTCACTTTCTCACAAGCTTTTATTAAAGAGCTATTTGAGGGTTAAAACTCAGTTTTAGGGTTAGGGTTAGAATCGGGTTTAGGGTAATTAGGGTTAGGGTTGTTTATAGTTGTGGTTAGGCATATAGTTTGTACGGTTAAGGTTAGGGTAGGGGTCAGGAAATGCATTATGTTAGTGAGTACATTCGTGTTTTACTTTGTTTCTGTGTGTGTGTGTGTGTACATAAATTATATATAAATTTACCATCAATTACATCATCCATTAAGTAAAGTTCCTCTGATGTTGAAAAGATTAAAAAAGATTAAAAAAATGATCTGAAAGCATCTGGAAGGAAGTTGAAAGACTGAGACATGACTAACAAATGAGATATTTTGGTGCAGAGAATGTGTTTGAATATGCTGCACTGAGAGATGAGGCTCACTGATCCAAAAGGGCAAATTTGTAAAGCAAAGGGCTAGTTACTTCAAGGAACCTTTTGATCAGTGATTTCTGGAATACTGATCAGTGATTTCTCTGCCTACTTTTAATATATTTTTATGATAATGTATTTTGTTAATCAAGGCCCAAATGTTGGTTAATTTACTAATCAACCTATCATAAAAACATTGGATTGCAAACAGGTGGAAGAGGCTGTGCTCTTTAATTTTATCCTTTTTTTGGTATCATGAAAATAAAGTTGTGAACAGAAAGGAATGTCAAAGATGAAATTATTTGAAAGTTAGAGTGAGAGAGAACAAGAGAGAACTGTTGTACAGCCAGACACTCTTTTTGCCAACAACAGCACGGTCCTCATTTGTTCAGATCTGTTTCGGGAGTGTAACCTAAGTCACTGCATGAGGCCCACTTATCATTACTAACACTTAAATGATTAGCAGAGCTCAGTAGGTTAAGACGAGTGCAAGTTACCACATGTAAACTTAACAAAATACTTTGGGGGGGGGGTGATGAATAATACTTCTTATGTATTAGGGTAGGTAACAAGCTTCAACATGATTCAACTTAGACTTTTTAGGAGCTACTTGTGGTCAAAGCAAGTGATTAATACTTTAGTTCTTGGCTAAAATGGGGTGTTGGAGAGGGAAGGCACAAGATCATGCTCAGATGACTCAGCTAGTCACAAGAAAAGCCAAGAGGACACAATGATGCAGTTACTCACCAGCCTACTCTGTGACATACTTTCAGTGATCCAGTTATTCGAAAATGGCTTTATTATTTCCAGATAAAACTAGAGAAGAGTTTCATCATCATCATCATGTGTCGTCACTACAGGCACTTAGCAAGCTTTAACTCCACCGTCAGAAATGAGTGTTATATGTGTCTCTGTATTATTTAGTTAGTTCACAGGCAACCATATGTAATTCTCCCTTGAGTAACTTGTTAGCAATTCCCATTTATTTTTCCTTTTGTTGTGTAATCCCTTCAAGCATGTATCTATTGAAATGCTGATATATCACTTGAATTTTTAATAATTATCATAATTATAATAATAAGAAGAAGAATTATCATTATTTAAACCTTGATCATACAGTTATACAGTAGTAGTACTTTACTGTAGTTTGACCTCAGAATGATATTACTGTTTAAAGGGGAGTCATTTGGAGCTCAGCTTAAAGGTTTTAATACAGTAGTCCTTTGATATTTCCAGATCACATTTCTTCTAGATAAATATGAGGCTAAGGTGGTTACTAATAAGCAAAGGGCAAAAGAAACTCTAAAAATGTCAGTTTCAAAATAAAAATGAATGAGAAATAATTAAACCAAATAAAAACCTAACAGATGTTAATGACATAAAAATGTGATGTTTATGTGTTGGTTGATACCCCTTCAGTTCCCTTATAACTGGTAATGAAAGATTTGGAGATGGCATATTGGACCTCAACAAACATAAGATGGGTTACAGTGAAATGTTGTTCTTTACACTCATGGCCCGAAAAGGGTGAAACCTGCGGAATCCGGTGATCACTGGATTCTTGTGTAGCGTGCCAGTTTGTGATGTTTTCAGTCAAGATGTTTTCACTTTTCTGTTTAAGTTTAAAAAAGCTTGGCACAGGAATTTTGCTTTGTCATGTTTCCCTAAAAATGCGGTTCAATTCATTTTTAACATTCATCATCTTTGTTACAGAAGTTGGTGGGTGTGATGCCACCATGGAGGCACAGAACAACAATCAACCCACCTTAGACAACCACAACAATTTCTACAAGAGACCTGGTCAAGAGGATCAGGTATAGTAGGATGTCCACCCAGCATAGTAATTCCTAATTGAAAAAATATATACAGTATGTAAACTAATGATCCTTCCAGTGAGCTTCCCCCTCATGTCTAAACACTGACAGTCTAATTGAATGGCTAAAACATGCTGTATAATGCACTACAATAATAAGAACTGTTAAACATTTAAGTATGCCATTATCTATAACAGAAAAATATGCCAAGCTGTAAGTACTGCTGCACAAACTTCAGGATTGAAAAGAAGATTGGTCGTGGCCAGTTTAGTGAGGTCTACAAAGCCACTTACCTGCTAGATGGACAGCTGGTTGCACTCAAAAAAGTACAGGTACAGTACTGAGGAGTTTGCTTGTTTTTTTTATATAGACACAAAACATTAAAAAATGATAAAGATTACTTATGTGGCAAAGATACATATTTAGTAGGTGGGACATTTTTTAGTGCATCAGAGTGGCATATTTTACACATGTGGGGCAAAGTACAATATTTCATAAATTCATACAAAATTATACAACAATTGCTGACAAAACTGTAGAATGTGTGAATGCCTGAGGCTTTTAATATCACTGCATGAAAAATATAAAGAACTGCTCAACCATGGGAGGGTTGCTGAATCATAGAATACCTACACCAGAGTTTGGAGAGAAAACTGCACAGCAAAAGCTCAAAAGTATTCAATGGACTTTTACTTACTCTAACTGATGTTAGGAGCACAAGCCCTTCCTCAGACTATTTCTATGTCCTATTTCACTTGAACATCATAAGGGCACTAGTAAGTCTGATATAACATTCATGTTCTCCTTTTTTTTTGTTTTACTGACAGTTTTATTTTTCAGTCCAGATAAAAAAGACAAAAAATTGTATAGAATCAAGAACACACAAAAGCATTGTGCTGTTTTGATATATTCTAATGGTCCGTATGACAGTTTACACTTATTTTTTCAGCTTTATTCCTAGTTGTGTCAAATTTTGGACTTTGGAGCAAATAAAAAACACTGGCTCTATATAAAACTAAATTAATATCTAAAAGTCTAAAATGTAAAACACTTGAGTACTTAACTTAATCGTTGCAGTTGACATATATCCATACTGGCCAGTCCTTTGACCTTTAGAAGTACTTTGATTTTGGGTTTTTTTTGGATGGGATTCAACATTTTCAAAGTAAAAGAAAATTTTCATATCACTCTTGGTCTCTGCAGATCTTCGAAATGATGGATGCCAAGGCTCGTCAAGACTGCATCAAAGAAATAGATCTGCTGAAGGTAAGTTGATCAGCCACTGCAATTGTGTTAAGTGGGTTAGTGAAAGAGTAAAATAGTAAAAGATTTCCTTGTTTTTTTAAATTAATTTATTTCTTCGTATGTTTTTTAAAAAAATATGAGATTATTTGATACTTGTCTTAAGCATACTGGCATGTTCAAATGATTTTATACATTTGCCTACACTGTCACTTTGAGCTCAGTTGTAGATCTTGATTGTTGGAGCTGTTGTATTTTATGTTAAAATTAGGAAGTGACCATTTTTAAGTGTTTGGAAACAACCATTTTCTCTCCTGTTTGTCCACTGCAGCAGCTGAATCACCCCAATGTAATCAAATACTTAGATTCCTTTATTGAAGACAATGAGCTTAATATTGTTCTGGAGCTGGCAGATGCTGGAGATCTGTCCCAAATGATAAAGGTCAGAAACCACATTAAAATCCTCTTAGAATCACAGATTAACCTTTAGAAAAGAAGCAAATACTCCATGGTCAATACAATCAGGAATTTTTAAAAAATGTGTCGGATTAATTGTAACTAATGTGCAAATGCCAGAAAATGAGATTCTAGTGTTAAACAGAAATTCTCTCATACTTATTTATCAAATGCCATTAATGTAAGAGAAGAGCAATTTGTATACTTAACTTCTCAAAAGAGATCCAAAAAGTTCTCCTCTGTATACACAAATATGCAACGTTGAGCCCCTTTAAGGTAAACATGACAACTTTGTATGTGCTAAAAACACTTAATTCTATCATTTTAGTACTTTAAGAAGAAGAGGAGACTCATTCCAGAAAGGACTATATGGAAATATTTTGTTCAGCTCTGCAGTGCATTGGAGCATATGCATTCACGCAGAGTAATGCACCGAGGTAAACATCTACTCACTAACTCACAATCACAGTCCTTTTTGTTTTATATTATGTATACATATATACACTACCAGTCAAAAGTTTGGACACACCTTCTCATTCAATATTTTTCCTTTATTTTCATGACTTTTTACATTGTAGATTCTCACTGAAGGCATCAAAACTATGAATGAACACATATGGAATTATGTAGTAAACAAAAAAGTGTGACATAACTGAAAATATGTTTTATATTTTAGATTCTTTAAAATAGCCACCCTTTGCTTTGATTACTGCTTTGCACACTCTTGGCATTCTCTCAATCAGCTTCATGAGGTAGTCAACTGAAATGGTTTTCCAACAGTCTTGAAGTAGTTCTTAGAGATGCTGAGCACTTGTTGGCCCTTTTGCCTTCACTCTGTGGTCCATCTCATCCCAAACCATCTTGATTGGGTTTAAGTCAGGTGACTGTGGAGGCCAGGTCTTCAGTGCAGCACTCCATCACTCTCCTTCTTACTTTATCTGTTTTATTTATTTGTATTTGTTATTAATTGATATTTAATCTTGTCATCAGTTGTGGCATGAAAGCGCTAAGAAGAGTGAATTCATTAGACAAGATTCTGTTTTTCTTAAACAACAAACTTACAATACAGCTTGCAACTTATGACTGTGATTGTGATGCTTACAAATTGTGATGAAATGCGACAGCAACTGAAAAAGTATTTGACCCTTTAAAAGTAAAAAGTATTTACAAAATCAATTAATCCCCTGGCAAGTACTGTAAGTAACACAATTTAAATACACCCAAGATGTCATGTGATTAGCAGTTGTAGGCTGAACTTGCTAAATGCTAAATCCTGAATTGCAGATCCTTCAGTTATGATTTATTTCTATGTTTGCTGTATTACCTATGAACCTCTGCTTTCAGTGAGGACTGTGAGGCCCTTCAGGTGTTCCTGTCGATTTCTGTCACAGTTGGGGCTGCACAGGCCTTTCTGGCTCAAAATGTTTAAAAACTCAGTGTAGCACAATGGGACAGAAGTGGACTGCTTATATATTGGGACAGTGAAGTTACTGTGGGTGGATTGGTTGTAATATGCATTGCGGATTGCAGTGTATATCACTGTGGAGGTAAGGTGATTCTTTGGTTTGGTTGATTAACCATCACCAATAGGACATTTTACAATTTTTTGATATTGTTGAACCTTTGCTTTGACCTTGGCAGATTGCAGCGTATCCTTCACCCGTTAAGTGGAAGGGTACGTCACCATTTTGTATGTAGACTTTATGCACAAAGCCACTGTTGGGAGAAAATTTATACTTTAAAGGTATGGTTGGTAGAATTTTCCCAAAAAACAAAATATAGGCTGAAACAAAATTAATTTGGCTCAATCATCACTTAGAAGCCCCTATAAATGTGTGGTAGTGATTCTGTCTGAAGAGCGTGCCTTCTGCCTGTATCGCTGGTTACAGATTGTTACTCAGATTTTATGAGTATAGGTGTTGTTCTCAAAGAGCTGTTGCTGTTGGTTTTATCCCTTGTACATGAGTTCTGAAGTCCTGAAGATTTTTTTTGCGCCACTGTAGTCCTACAGTGCCCCCCCCCCCCCTTAGGTCCACCTGAGCAGTACAAAACACTGTCAGGACCTGAGATCTGCTTCTAGCTAAACCCAACTTTTTCTTCAGCTGACAAAGGTGGGACAGTAGGGCCTGCAGCTAAGAGAGCTGTGCCTATACTCAGAGAACTTGGGGTTATTGTGCTCAGTAGGTGCATATAAGCACACCATAAATCTTGAATTGGGGCATAAAACTAGCATAGCTGAACTTCAGTCATCCCTGATAACTAGACAGGATGGAGAGACTGAGAGCTCGCATAGATCACTTATCCTCTTTGCTAAAGTCAAGGCCAGGGAGAGTGCTGCTTTTAAGCACAGAAACTTGAGAGAGATTTAAATTAGCAGCTAACCAGGAGTAAATCCCACTGTGGTGCTATGAGGCGCATGTCAGGCCGCTGTCTCCTTACTCCTTTCAAGATGCGCTTAACCAGCTGGTGCACAAAAACTGATCTCTCTGTATGGTGTTTTGCACTCTTGTCCTATTACAAATAAGGGAGGAATCAGTGGAACCGAGGAAAATATAAATAAGAGCTTTGGGCAACGGTCAGTATGAGCAGCATCTGTGCACAACAGCCGGGCGTATTGAGCATTCTTTTGAGAAGTGAGCAGGCCCCCCTCTACCCTCGCAAACTTGTCCCATATTGTCTGGATTAGAGAGGGATTCAGCTTCCACTTGTTCTGAGAGGGGTCTCCACATAACATTAGGTCCAATACTGCTTGCCCATGATGCAGACTGCTCTGATGGAGCGCAGATTCGTGTGTAACCACAACAAAAGGCTCCAGGCCAATTCATGCAGCTGAGTGGAGCGGACATCGCCCTGGCAATTTATGTAGGCCGGGACTGTACTATTGTTTGTTCTAACGTCTGAGCTTATCACCACATGCTTGCCAGTTAACAGTGAAGCAAAGTGTTTTAACACCTACAGCACCGTGGACAGCTCCAGGCAGTTTATGTGGAAAGATGGAGGCTTCGGCCATCTTTGTGAATAAAATTTTGTTTCCCTCGCCTGAGGGGACTTTGGACTTTGGAAATCACCCCTTTCTCCATGAGCTCTGTCCACTCTGTCATCAGAGCAACTTTTCTACCTAAGACGTTAGTATTAATTTTCTAATCCATTTGCTCATATGAAATAGGCCACACTGAGTAACATTCTGACAGCAGGTGAGCAAACTGGATTTGCCTCTGTGGATGTTTCTGTAAGCTGAGAAAGAGCCCTCTCTGCTGCTGTGTGAGCTGAATGTCCACTCACCAAAGCCCATGGGAGGACTGATCCGAAAGGGATGTGATGGTGACAGTTTGTCAGTTGGAACACGAAAAGGCTTATTCCTAACATTAGATTCATACCATGGAGAAAGACACCTGCCGTTATGCACTGATGAATGGGGAGTGGGAAGGTTATAGAGAGGTAGAGCATGTTGCGTTCACACTGGACAAAGCAAACTTTTTGCTTGTGGCAATGTGTTAAAATGTAAGGGAAGGCTCAGCAGCTGACACACTGTCCATGTGCCCTGCGTGGAAACATGCCTGGGGTGTGCTTAAACAGTTGCATAACACTTAGGAGAGAGATGTGCAAGCTGGTTGACTGGAATAAACTCTTTATTGACAGTTGCGTGGCTATGAAAAGAGCAGTTGTGTCTGACATTTCCTGTAAAGGGGCACCTATCCCCGCATCCTGCCATTGCCGCTGCTGTTTGTGAGTTGGCCCAACGGGTGGGTGTGACCAGGCGCAGACTTGTTGTCTGTTTTATGTCTGGAGTGGAATGGGCTTAGTGGTGAAGGCTGGGGGAGAGGCTGCTGTCTCCTCACTCTCTCCTCCTCTTCAGATGCTTGCTACAGGTAGTTGACAGCATCCGGGAAGAGAGGCCCAAAAAGCCCATCGGGCTGATGTGGCCATCCAGTAACACCCTACCAATCTGTTCAGGCAGTTGGCACTTGGTTTGGAGCCAGATATTGTGCTGCAGCATTATCATCCCTGCTTTAATGTGAGCATGTGCTACTGCAGCAGCTGAAGAGAGTCAGTATTGCTGACTTTGCTTTGCAGATCTCAGTTGCTAGCTAGAGGCACCACTCTCACTGAAAATACAGAATTGGTTTAAGTAATTTAACTTGGTTAGCTGGTCCCTTTTATTCATATAGTACACAAAGACAGTCACCATTTATGTGTTTGTTTGTGGCAAAACTAGCTCGGGGTGAGGAGAGTAAAAAAACATGCTGTGTCATGTGGAGGTTATTTTGTTGATACATCTCTGTGTTGTCTGCTTTGGTGATGTTTCAGTTTGCCATTTAAGTGGCACTTATTTCATTCCTGTATTCAGATATTCCTTTTTGCACCTCTTGTGATGTTTAAGGCTTCTTTTATGTATTGTCATTTGTGTATGATTGTCCTTGTCTCTTTGTTTGTTACTGTTAATGAGACTATATAAAGAGAGGCCAGTGTATAATGAATATTTATAATCAGTGATATGCATAGGCTGCATGATCTTGCTTACTAAATTAATGTTGAGTTTGGAAACAATTGCTTAGTGGCGTGATGTTTACCTTGTGTTTTTAAACTGATATTTACTTCAATAGTTACTGTGCCTGCCGGGTCTGAAAAACAAGTCTGACATCAGCCACAAATTGAATAAATAAATTTGACTTTGTATAATTTTTTTGGACTGTGAACTTTTAAATTGTTTATTTCTTAAATTGTAAACACTGCATGTGAACTAGTTTATTTTAAATTTGCATGAACTAAACTGAGCTAGCTCTTGTAAATTTGAACTTGCTTAACAGTACCTGTCATCCATCCTACTTCTCTACCTAAACCTTTCTTTCACCTAATTTTTTCTGTGTTTGTATATTTTTATTTCTTACCCAAAACTCTTTTTCGCTTCTTTTTCTTCGCTTCTTCGCTTGTTTTTATTCTACAGTTAAATTTCAAACAAAGGACAGCAATATGTTTGGTTGTAGAGTACAGTATGTAGTTTACATACTGTTACCGTGGAAGCCTTCCTCCTTCTTCACAGCATAAAATATTCCTAAATTTTCCTATTTTCCTTCAGCCTAAGTTATGCAAACATTTCAATGGTAATGCAGATTTATGTAATGATTACAATGGGGAAGAGTGTGGATATTTCCAGGTTTAATTTGTGTGTGTGTGTGTGTCTGTGTCTGTGGGTGTGTGTGTATGCCAGATATCAAGCCTGCCAATGTGTTCATAACAGCCACAGGGGAGGTAAAGCTCGGTGATCTGGGATTAGGCCGCTTCTTCAGCTCCAAAACCACGGCAGCACACTCCTTAGGTAAAGCATGTACATGCAGAACATACACATATTAATGCAGAACATGCATACACACATACACACATACATACACACATACATACACACATACATACATACACACACACATACATACATACATACATACATACATACATACCAGTGAGGTGGGGTGAGGTTCATGGCTGGTGAGGCACTGACTTCATCACAATCAGACTTACAAACATATGAATTATGTGCCATTTGATTGGCAACAGTGACTGGGTTATGTTTAAAGTCTCATATCAGCATTATTTACACATACAAACTGTAACACAAAAAAGCACATTTAATTAAAAAAACATTATTATGGTGTTACTTATATGTTTGTTTATATGTTATGTTTACTTATAAATGAAGTCCATGCGCTGCTCCTTCTGAACAAAAGCATCAATAACTTGTTTGTAGACATTTTCATGATCTTCCTTCAGTTTTAAAAGTCTCTCTGTCTCAATTGAGATCACTGCCAGTGAAGAAAGTCGTCCTTGATCAGTTCTGTTCCAACTGTATGTTTTGAGTCTTTCCAGTGCTGAGAATGACTGCTCCACCGATGCTGTGGTAGCCGGAACAGTCAGCACCAGCTGGAGCAACTTTGTCGCCTCCGGAACAGTTTGAATGAGATCCTTCTTGGCCAAAAAACTGAGAAGCTGTCCAGGAGATTTACATTCATCCCTCACCGTTTGTGAGCTATACAGTTCAACGAGATCCGCCTTTAGTTTCACAAAGTCAAAGAATTTGGCATATTTTAACAGGCTCTGCAGTTTCATGTCATCAAAATGTCGTGACATTTCACTGAATTTTGCGCAATCCATCAAACCAAGGAAAGCCAGCTCACCAAAATGATCAAACCTAGCCTTCATTTGACAGCTTATGTTGTACAGAATGTTACAGAACACTCGTTTTTGTTCAGATCTAATCGACTGTCTGTCTTTACTCTCTGTCAGGCCCAAGTGCGCTGCATTTCCTCTCAAAATGGTCATAGAAACTGGCGAACTCCAGTCTCACGTGCTTGAGAGCTGCATCAGTGTCGCGGATGCGTGCAAGACAATATTCACTGTCCATCACTTTGTTTTGCAGCACTCTAAAAAGTGCGTCAGTTTCATTGAAAATGTCCTCATATGCCATAAGAAGAGAGCATGTTGATGCTTTTGACAGCCACTGATCGTATCCTGCTGCCATTATTAGCGTGTCATTATCCCAGCTGTCAGGATTTTCTATAATGACATGAAATAAAGCGCGCAGATCATTTTGATGCATGCTTATAGTCTGCAGCAGCCTAGAGGTAGAGCTCCATCTTGTAGGCGCTGCTCTGGGTAAACGGTGCTTGACAACATCATCCAGCAAGTGAGTGCGCTTTGTGGACTTGCTGAAAAATGATGCTAGTCCCTCAGCTGTTTTAAAAAACATGTGACACTTGGGCAAGGACTTTGCTGAAAGCAATAGCACCAAGTTCAGCTTATGTGCGTAACAGTGAGTAAACATGGCTTTGGGCTCTTTTTCTTTCATTTTAGCTTGCACGCCATTAAGCTCTGAGGCTATTACAGCGGCTCCATCATAGGTCTGAGCTACAAGCTTTTCAACACAGTAATACTTCTCCAACACTCTCAGGACATACTCAGCAATGGCAGGAGCGCGTCTGTCCTCACTCACATCATCGAAGCCCAAAAAAGGCCCCTTCACCAGACAGTCTGCTTCGGTTTTAGCCACATACCGCAATATGACAGAAATCTGAGCTTGGTTTGTGACATCTGTGGTCTCGTCGACTTCTACAACAACAAATGGGGTTGCGCTGATCTCCTTTTTAATGTCATTTCTAATGACATCACCGACTGCTTCGATTAAATCATTTTGTATACTATTTGACAAGCCAGAAAATACAGTGGATGTCTTCAAATGTCTAGCTAGCCTGTCATCTTTCTCAGCAAAAGCATGTAAGAGTTCAACATAGTTACCACGATTGGTAGAGCCTGAACTTTCATCATTTCCACAAAATGCTAGCTGCTGTTTGGTGAGGAAGCAGGTGGCATTGATGAGATCTTTTACAATCTTTCGGTTCTCCTTTACCTTAGCATTGTGGATGCTAATGTTGAGTCTTCGCTGTTCGTCCAAAGCCAAGTCTATCCTGGACATCCCGAACGTTTTTAGTGCGATTTGGCTTTGAATGTGAGTGGTCGACCGCTCATGTTTGATGAGGCTTCTTTGCAAATTCTTCAGGTCACAATATCCTATCTGAGTCCAGACATTGTCACAAGTTGAGAAAAGCAGGCAGGAAAGCAGAAAAGTCGGTTACTTGCTGGACATCCACACAGCCAGTCTTTTCATGTGTACCACTCCGTTTGAAAAGAGCGGTTCTTCAGTCCAGTAGTCTGAAGCAAACCGTGTAGCTCCGGCGTTGGTCTTCCTTTAGTGATTACCTCCTGCTTCGAATGAAAGTCAAGTTTAGAAAAATTTTTGAGTTGAGATATGTAATCCTACATTTTTAAAGTAAGGCCAGGTGAGCGGAAAAACAAATGAATGTCTGCACTTGTTTGTAGCTTGATGTCATTTATTCTGCGGCCGAGGAGTTGCAGAAGGAATCCCTGGGATCACCAGTGCTCTCTACCATGAAGCAGGAGAACTGCGTGCCTCACCTTGTGCCTCTTCTGAGCCGTTTTAGGATTGGTCTGCTCAAGAAAGGCGTTTTACACATACAGTTGTTGACAAAAAAAAAACACTGTACATTATATACATTAGCTAACCTATGGAAATTTAGTTCATATAGCAAAAGTGTTTGAACATTTTAATAGCGACATATAGAGAGACAGCAATATGGTCTCACTGCATAGCAATGCCAGCACAGTTAGCCGAGTCGTTGCGCAATCCATGGTGAGGCTCAGCTGACTGCTGCCTCACCACACGTTTCTTCTCAGTATTTCAGCAGTATATGTGAAAATTCAGCAATTTTGAGCAAAAATAATCTAAAATTGATTACGTCAAATGGAAAATAACTTTATAGTACAAATCACTGGATAAATATAACCATTTAATTTATTTTTTCCCCTGACTGCAGGTCACTGATACATACATACATACGTACATACATACATACATAAGCAATGTACTTCATTGAGTAGCACATTGTTTTTCTTTCAAAGCAGCTTTTAATGGCATATGAAGTTCATGCAGAACAATAGATTATAACTCAGATCCCAACAGATGTTAAATATTTCAATGTTTAGTGTTGATTCAAAAAATTTAAGGAACCCTATAACTAAGTGTATATGAAAGCTGACTAATAACATGTCAAGGAGTCATTTTATGTGCTAGTATTTTATTCACTTCTTTGCTACAACAAAGTAGAAAACTCATTCTTAGTGTTGTTAATTTTGCACAAATTAATCATTTTATTTATTTGTTTGTTTATTTATTTGATCTACTCTGTGTACTAGTGGGCACACCTTACTACATGTCACCAGAGAGGATCCATGAGAATGGATACAATTTCAAGTCAGATATCTGGTCCCTGGGATGTCTTCTGTATGAAGTAAGCTTGCATACACTTTGCAATTTTTTGACATTGAGTGGTTCAGACAAATATGAACATCCTTACTTCCTTCACTTTGCAAGCAAAAAGCCTTTTTAGTGGCCCCTGAGGGCTGCAAAGTTACACCCCAAACTAAAACATACTGGCGATGACTAACAGAAAGGGTTTACTTTGGAAAGCATGTGCTTTGTTTTTCAGTTGTTAGTCTCACACTGGCCTGCCGTAACAGATTCACTTTTGTTATAATCAGTCCAGCTGTCTATGTGTTTCACTTGCTTGACTTGCTCATCGCTTCATCTGTTTAACACTCGTAAGCACAGTTATTATATACTGGGTTCTAAACACTGCTGAAACTCACTGCTATGCTAAGGTGTTTTCAGTATGCAGCCTGTATACACTGTAAGAATACTTGTTCTGTGAGTGGGGTAGAAGGAAAGTCTTATTCTTGGTCTTATCTCAGTCTGGTTTAAATTGTCGGAAGTATGTCTGTTTCAGATAAAACTGGATGACAGACAAACTGATCAACAGACACTGCCATTCCTGTAGTGGTATGCAAGTCACATAGTATTTAAGTATCAGTGATTGTCAAGAAAGCTGCAAGCTGCCAAGAAATACTTTAAACTTAAAGCGAGCTGCACTTCTACTATGAATTTAATTGTGAGAACTACTTAACCAAAAACTACAAAAAAAAACATTATAAGAGAAATATGGACAAATGTTTAGTTTTATGACATGTTAAAGGATTTTTTACAATGCATAGTACTTACATTATAGCTAGGTTGGGCAGTCCCAAAATCAAAGCTAGTGAGCATGGAGGCTGGGAAGAAGCTTAGTTGCAGACTTGTGTTTGATACAAACAAGTTGGCTAAAGTGCAGAATCGATGGTTGCACTGAACAGTAATAATAATAATACATTTCATTTGTATAGCAATTCTCAAGACACTCAAAGACACTTTACGTAGTGAAGTTAAAGCTGCAAGCTGTTGCTTAACTGAAGGGTGAGGATTTCCCCACAGTGACTGAATACATTGTGCTTGTAAATGCTTGTGCTTGTTACTCTGCCGGACTGCTTCGTCAGCAAAGGCTGGTAATGGTACCAAGTCAAAAATGGATCGATGCTGGCTCACTGTTAGTCCAGTGCTTAAAAATAGAAATGCCTGTGTAATTGTAACACATCAGCTGAAATAAAAATTATTGCCTTACTTGTCAGCTGCCAGATGAGTCTAGGTAGTTTTTGACTCAGCTGATGTGTTAAACAGATGTTTCTTTTTTTATTTTAAATGTTCTGATACACATTGATGGCCCATTAAGAGAGCTGTCAGTTTAACTTTCATGTTATGCACCAAAGAGCAGTTTTGATACCAAAAATGTTTATTTGTCTTAGGACGCTTTCACAACTGAACCGGAACAAGGTCTAAACCAAGGTTCTTGTTACATTGTATATATTTGGTCTGGTTTGTATTAGTTTTACACTGCAATTATGCAAATGGACCAATGGACTTCACATTACAAATGTACAACATATTGCCATCAAGTCTCTATACTTTACATTGATAAGTTTGTTGGTGGGATGATGTCTGACGTCAGTGCGTTAAAAATGCCTTGTTTTGGAACTTGATTGTAGCTTTATGAGTTTTTTCTAGTTGGCCCTTAATAAAATCCTCTGACCAAATGTTAATAAGTCATCTGGTCTCCTCTTCCCTATAGCTCCTTGGCTAATTTTTTGTATCGGTAAAGGTTGTTTTATAAGAGGTATAAGTGACAGGATAAGTCTGTCTTAAAATAATGTAGACTGTTTTTCTGACATTATTTGACAGCTGACAAGTAAAACAGGAGCCTGGTAACAGAACAGCCTCCACTGGATTAATTGCAGATTTAGTCTCTTGCAGATGGCATGCTAAGCTGCCAAGACAAGTAAGTCTTTATCGTCACCTGCAATCAAAAATGATTTATGATGGTTCTTTGGGCAGGAAGCAGAGGATTTTTTTTTTTCCTTTACTAAAAACAAACTAAGTAACATGGCCAAATCTAAAATATCAGTTTAGAAATGGCCACTGAATGTCCTACTAAAAATTGCACATGAGCATCCTACGTCTGGTGCTTTGCCTTGCATAGTGGATACAGGAGGTTGGCATTAAAGGAGGTAAGACTTTGAGAGGGAGTGTGGATGGGGTTCAGGTTCAGGTCAGTAAAGTAGGAAGGATCTGGTTTTGGAGAGCTTTGAATGAGATCTGTTGTATGTCACTGCGCCAGTGAAGGTCTCGGAGGACTGGGATGTTGTGGTCATAGAAGCCTTAGTGGATAAATTGATGAGCAACAGAGTTGTGGATGTAAGGGAGTTTATTTAGTGGTTATACACTCATGCACAGAGGACAACTTATAGTCAGAGTTGGGCATCTGTCATGTGTATCATCGTATCTCATATGAACGATAGTGTTAATGGGCTTTTCTTGCTTACAGTTAGTTTGCTATTCAGTGATAATATATATACAGACAGCAGCACCTTGGCTTTCATTGCATATCAACACATACCAACTGCACAACAGCCAGCTTCTCTCACTCAAATTCAACCAGTGGACAGTGCTTGACTGACAACCTGTAAAATTAGCTGGCTAGTAGCAAAAATGAGGACTGGTGATGATGATGAAGTGTTGGTATTGAGTGGTAAAAGTAAAAAAACATAGAACACATCTTTGTTTGAGCTTGAGCATCTCAAGGAACTTACTGGAACCACCACACCACAGACATTCAAACTGAAACATTCTTAACTACCTGTGTACGCGCGTGTGCACGCCTCAGTTGACTGCTCATGTTGACTTTGAGTAGAGCTTGGCAGTAATACATCCATGGGGAGGGGTGGGAGAGAGAGAAAGTGGATCATGCCATTTAGAAGAGGGGAGCTTTCGTAAATATTAAGTTTAAACCATATACTGCCCATGACATTAACATTTTTTCAGCTTGTCAAACACCGACTTGCGTTAAAAACAACCTTTTTAACTCTTATTTTTTAGGGGTAATGGCACTCCCCAATGTAACGTTAGCCATTTAGTCACGTCTTATAGACAATATTGCAAAAGTTGAAAACATATAACGCTAAACAAAAGCCTACTGCACATACAAACAGTGTGAAACAACGGGCTGTCACGTCAGGTGCTAGCAGAGTAATATTTGCGCAGAATCTAGTAACATTACTGTACTTTTCAGTCGATATGGCTCTCTGGTCTCTCACTATATGTTTGCCAGCTTCGCAATCATCTGCTTGTAAACAAATGCATGTTGCTGAGGGGGAGGCGTAAAAGCCCTACGTGTGTTTTACGACAGTGCTGTAGCAGTTAGAGACCCTTAGATGGTGCCCAAGTGCACAAAAACCAAATTTGATTGGTTCAGTTCACCATTTACCAAAAGTCTTCAATTCAGCTCAACGTTATTTTTCAATTGCTGTCATCCACAACACAGTCTGTGACCATAACAATGCATGTCTAAAGAACACTTGCGTTAATGAATTTTTAATTGCATGACAGGTGACTAGGCATTACCTTATGTTACTTTGACACATGAGATGTGAAAGAAGTCAGCACCTCTTACCATCCAATCAGACAATCTGATCCACAGCTGCCTCCATCATGAACACTGTGCACTGTTTTTGTCTGCAACACCCTCCTCCGTAAACCAGGCATTAAACTAAAAATGTTGGACATACATTTCTTACTTTTGTTTTATGCTTTAACCTTAACAAAGAAAAGCATGGCACAAGGGACTTACAGAGCAGATATGTACAGTTTTGCTGTTGCACACACAAATTATGCAGTTTCATTTCAGTTGGCCATGGCTGTTAACATTGTAATCCCCATTCTTACTCATATTTCCTGGTATTTTTGTTGGAATGCTGAGCCATTGTCAAAATAGTTATCCCCACACACAATGGTTAAACAGTCCTCCGTGTTCTGAACAGAGAATGGATGAGCAGCATTATGTGTCTGTGTGATTTATTCTTTGGCTTCATCACATCTGCATGAAATATCAAACACTTACTTTTCACACCATCCTCTCTTCTTTCCTGACACCTGTCACATTATTTGACATTCTCTCTCTTTTTATTATAAAATAGTTAATGTAATTACATTTATAACATTAGCATATAGGTTGTCAGTGTTGCCACTTGCCATGATATTTTGTATACAGCATTTCAGAGTGTTTGTTACTATCTTAGTTGTTGGGATCATTTTGAAGGGATCAAATCTAAAAGCTATTCTAACTGTTTAAAGCCCTGCCTGATAGCATTCCATAGTAGGAAGTATCTCTTACTCTGAATTCACCTCTCAAGTCTAACATGGTGTAAAAAGAAAGCTACTATACTGTTCACAGAGAGTCAGAGATCCTTCGAGAAGCATGAATACACTCAGCCAGTGTTAGTCTTTACATTCAATTTGATATATGCATTGGACATGCAGAAATTTTGGCCTAGTGGAAACCTAATGAGGTCACCAAAAGAATAATAAATGATCCTCTGGGGACCAATAGTATTCACACTGAATTACATTGAAATCTTTTTTAGCTCAAAAGCCACTATATTAAAGATATAACATTGATCTTCGACATACACCTTTGGGAACCTCAAATATTGGCATCAAATGTTACACCAGTCTGTCTAGTATTCTATGAATCATATTTTGATCTGTGTTGAATGTATAGAGGGACAGATGAGCATCACCATCTGTAGGCACTAGAACTAATGAGGCAAACAACATTTTTCCTTATCATTAAGGCATTTTTCTCTTCGGGGTTAGGGAAGAACAATACTATCAGGATGTTTTAGGGCAGTCCTGTTTGAACAGTTTTTGTTTCAAACCTTTGCCATCTGCACTTTTTTTCTTCCCTCATTCACTAGATGGCAGCACTGCAGAGCCCATTTTATGGGGACAAGATGAACCTTCTCTCACTGTGCCAGAAAATTGAGCAGTGTGATTACCCTCCCCTCCCACCTGACCATTACTCTGAGAAGGTAGAGCAACACAAACTTACTGTTTAAACTCCTTTTTATTTTACTTCATCATTCTCAGTAGAGAAAATGTACCTTTATTATCAGTTACTATTACTGTTATTGACATTAGTCAGTCAAATAGTAATACCAAAAGCATCAGTAAGCATGAATCCAGACGTTTTTTCTCTATAATCAATCTCCAGTACTAAAAGGTATGTCATTGAAATTTGAAGGCCAATTTTCTAACTATTTTATACTGTAGTATATATCTGTCTTGGTTGTCTGGTTCCTATTTGTTTTAGGGTAGCGGTGCCATTGCTTCTGTTCTTTCATGTTATACAAGTGCTGTCCTGTGTAGTCAGAACCCCTTTCAAAGTATGGTATATCGTTATGTTGAATGTTTTGTTCTTGTCAACAAATTTCATGTGCAGAGCCAAACCAACACTAAAAACACTAAAAGTGTCCTCCTAACAAGTATTGTTTGTGTATTAAAGTGTAATATATTTTCTTCCTTTGTTATATAGAGGTCAATTGTCGTCCAAAATTTAAACACACACAAATCAATTCAATTCAATTCAATTCAGTTCAATTTTATTTATATAGCGTCAAATCACAACAATGTTGTCTCAAGACACTTTACATACAGAGCATGTCTAGACCACACTCAATTAAATTTATATTTTAAATTTATAGGAACCCAACAATTGAAAGCAATTCCCACATGAGCAAGCACTTGGCGACAG
>JAPZDZ010000011.1:1655518-1679595 GCA_029783805.1 Acanthurus tennentii
ACTCTTTGTCAGCCTGGCTACAGTGCTGAAAAGAAACCTGGGGTTGTTCCTGTTAACCTCTATTAATGTTGAATAATGGGCTGCTCTAGCAGTGCAAAGGGCATTCTTATATGCTTTAAGGCTAATTTGCCAGGCTAATCGGAATTCTTCCCAATTGGTGGAACGCCATTTTCTTTCGAACTTTCAGGATGCCTGCTTTAACTTTCGGGTTTCAGTATTATACCATGGAGCTGGTTTCTTTTGTTTTGTCGAGCGTCATACGCAAGTAACCTGCAGCACTATCAGCCAGATGATCAATTTGGGAGTAACTGAAAAAAAGCGTGGGAGTCATCATTAGCGTTAAGGTGTGACACTGAATTTAGGGCCAGAGGAATCGTTTTGTTAAATTTAGTTACAGCACTTTCAGATAGGCATCGAGCATGATAATTTTTGGAGACTGGTATGTAGTCTAGTAACAAGAATTCAAATGTTATTAAGAAATGGTCCGATAAAACAGGATTCTGTGGATATACTGTTGGATGTTCAATTTCAATGCCATAAGTCAGAACAAGGTCAAGGGTGTGATTAAGACAGTGTGTTGGTTTGTTTACAGTCTGACTGAAGCCAGTTGAGTCCAATAATGATATAAAGGCAATGCAAAGGCTGTCACTATCAAAATCCACATGAATATTAAAACTGCAATGATAACCTTGTCTTTTTTAAGGACTAAACTTGATAAAAACTCAGAGAACTCAGTCAAAAATTCTGAATACGGGCCAGGAGCACGGTACACAAATAGGACTGGCTGTAACCTTTTCCATTTTGGGTGTGAAAGAGTAAGGACAAGATTTTCGATTGAGTTGTAATTTAATTTTGGTTTAGGCGTGATTAATAAGCTAGAGTTAAAAATAGTTGCAACTCCACCTCCTCGGCCGGTGCCTCAAGGAATGTGAGTATTAATATGACTGGAGGGAGTAGCTTCATTTAAACTTACATATTCCTCAGGACCTAGCCAGGTTTCAGTAAGACAAAATAAATCAATGTCATAATCCAAAATTAAATCATTCACTAATCAATGACTCACAGTGATGTGTTAGGGAATATGATCCTTATTTACCATGAACAAACACACTGTATGCACTCTTTCTTTTGGTTTTGCTGACATTTGCTAAAAAATCTCAGCAACCTGCTGCTCTAGGGAATTACTGATGAATTACACTATGTATTTGAGAGGTTCATAAATATTCATGAACTGCTTAACACATTGGTTCTGGTTTTGGGGTTTGTTGACAACGAAAAATATCGGATAACAATATTGTTGTCCTTTAAATTAATTAAGCTCACTTTTTACAGCTGCGGGACCTGGTTAGCATGTGCATCAGCCCGGATCCAGACCAGCGGCCAGATATTGTCTTTGTGCTGCAGATTGCCAAACAGATGCACATGTGGACCTCCAGCACCTGAGCACCGTCCTGCTCCAAGCCCCATCTTTGCTTATTCTGAGGGTCTCAAACCACTAGAAGTAAGCTCTGCATGATTTTGCAGGAAAGTGTTTGACTTGCCCTCATCTCGACAGGATTAAACCAAGGAAAGATTTGCACAAGTGGACTGAGATGTTTTTAACATCTAATTACCCACTGATTTTCTTTCATTGAGGCTGAAATGAGTTGCTTTACATATTACCAAGTCCAGTTGCCTTCGATTTATTTGCCCAGAATAACCATGACCTGGATGAATGAGAACATTCATAGACAGTTGCTTTACAGTGTAGCGACTGTGGATGGTGGAGTTTATGAAACCACACTTGTTCATGTTGAAGATGAATGCTTTGATGCCACTTTTATATAGCTGAAGATAGAGAGCTATGTCTCACTATGCAGATTTTCTTTTACATTTTTTTTTTTTTAACTCCATAGGGAGTTGCATTCCATGTTCATACACTTTATGTCAGGTATATGTTCACAAGAGCTGGGCAGTTTGAATATTTATCTTCTGTTGTCTGTCATTGTAATCATATACATTTTAGCTTGTAAATTTAAGTACAACTTAAAGGGGTATAAATTGACAACTATTAAACACTTACTTGCAATTACCAAGTCAGATTTTTAGCAAAATGGTTTCTAAAGTGTTGGCTTGAAGTTGATCAGGTTGTGATGGGAAAAGCTAGACAACTGGACAGAGTTTTTTTGGTAAGCCAATGTGACTGTTGACTTATACTTTTCTAGGTCCAGCATCTCAGATAATAATGTAATAAATCCCTAGATTTTTTGGCCACTTGGGAGCATTACAACAAGCTGTAAACACAATTAAGACATTTATGATATAGTTGTCTCTCACTATTCAGAGTAGCATGCTTTACAAATAAAGAAAAAATATGCTATTAGACAAAAGAGGAAGTAAACACAGAATGTTGGCTAAAAGCATTGTTGTCGCAGCTTCCAAATGCAGGAAGGACAACTGACAAAAAACTCCCAAGTGTGTGAATGCAAAAGTGAATAGGCTTAGATAACTTTGCAAAGATGAGAAAAAAGACACAAATTCCAGTACCCTATAGGAAGGATGCTGGATCACATAATACCAGGCAGAGTTAAAAGAAAAAATCTTCTCGCACTAAAGGCTCCTGTTAAAAGGACTTTTATTTACTGCTGCATGACAGTTGGAGCACAAAGCTTCTCTTCTGAGTGCTTCTGTTTCGTATATTGCTGCAGCATTATCAGGTATAAGGTGATCTGATTTTTACATTTTTTTGGTTTTCCATTAGTCATTTATTAAACTTTCTTTCAGTCAATGTTAAGATAAAGAGAGCACAGAAAGTACATATAACAGCATAAAAGATCAAAGTTTAGAGAAATATATCAAAAATTCATGTTCTACAATAATACAAATGTCACGGTCATTAAGCCATCAGATAAATTTGTAAATGAGATTTCCTCAGACCTGCAGACATAAACAATTCACTTACACTAACTACATGATCAAGGTCAAAGTATTAGGCTTAAGCTATTTGAAATCTTATTATATTAATGTGTTTTTTGGATTTATCCAGACAGCTGCAATCCAGTTATGTAAAACAGACTTGAGAACAAATAAAAAATAAATATAAAAACATTAAAAACAGTAATTCAGCTTAACTTTCATCTTAAAAGTAAAGTGATAAGTGCTTCAATCAGTCTCAGCAGGATGATATTGACACATAAAAGTACAATAAAATATGAGTTCAAAAATCAAAAGATGTTTGTTGCTCTTACTCTAATCCTCCAACATTGTACAGCAGTATTGCAGTGACACTTAAAGACATGATCTTGAGGTTGTGTGCAACAAGACAATGTCATATGAATTCTGGGTAATGGACCTAAAAATTCAACATCATCCCCAACAGCTCTTTGGCCTCCAGTTGTCTTAGTCTTGGAGAAGAACTGGACGTTTAGTTTTCTTATTGCCCTGTCTCAGTGAGTGAACTAATTATTCTTGCTCCTGGAAGTAAAACTTGCAAACTGTGCCAAGCTCTGATGTTATTCTTTTGCTCCTCATTTAATATTTATATTATGCATATCATTTTAGTGGAATTAAGAAGGAAACAAAAAGCATATTTTGTTTGAGTAAAGGAGACCATGTAATAAAGAGATTTTCAACTTAAACCATGTTTTTCTTTTATTAAATTTATTAAATTGTCCATTAAAAATCTGATATCACAAACAGTTGAACTAGAATAAAAGTTTGTGCGATGGTGGTGGGTGTTGTTTAGTATTTCAAAGATGCAGATGATTGCAGTTTTTGGGGATGTACAACCAAAATGCAGTTAATGATTTTGTTTGAAGTGTTCACAAATGCAAAATATAAACATTTATTGTTGTAAACTGAAAACACCATGAAAATGAGATGCTGTGAAAGTCTTTTTGATAGATAGTACTAAACAAGAATATGTTTAAAAATTTCCTCATGCAAGTAACATATCTATTGCACAGTGTCTTACTACACAGAATAATTAAACATTATTTCATTAATTTGTTTATTACAATTTGTACTCAATATAAGAAAGTAAATCCTTTTCGTACAAACTGGGAACTTTTTGGGAGAGTTTTCATCATGTTTAGACAACTTATATCTTGTATCTTAATCTTCCACCTACTGTACATTTTGAATTGTGACTTTTTATTCAAAGTATTGTGCCATTGTGTCTTTATGAACTGTACTTTCTGTGCAACATAATGTTGAATTCACCCTGTGTAGAATCACTGTAAAGTGCTTCCCCTTTTGCATTCTAATAAAGTGTTTTTAAAAAATAAAAGATGTTGAAGAAGCTCTAACTACACTTTCTTGCTCCCTTGTTATTAAAATTAAAATTGTGCAACACACGGCCTAATAATGTCCAAGTTGCCTATAACTGCACTGCTATTGTCATATTGCTCAAACATTGTGAAAGCTCAGTGGACTCGCAACACAAGTATCAACAGGGATTTAATTCTAAAGTGAAAAAAAATCATGTTTCTCAGAAAGGCCTCTCAATATTTAGGGGAAAATGGTTACCATATATCCAGTGGATGTACAACACCCCCTGGAGGAAAAGTAAAACATTTCATATTCATGTCTCTATATATATTTACTGTTAAATGCAGATGGGTGTCAAGGGGAAAAAAAATATTGCAGAAACATTGGCAAACAAGTCCAAGATATTTATTTGTTTGTTTATAATTGTGAAAACTGCAAACCAATGGTAGACCCATGCAGTTGTTTTTTATTATTTTAGCTAAGTGAACCTCTTTTCAAGACTAGGTGTGCACAGACTATCAGTCACTCTTCTGTCAGCCATGTATCTTGAATTAAACTAAAAACTTTTGAAGTCATTAAAATAATTGCCAGATGCCTATATGAACACTGACACAATGTTAACAGCACTCTTGTTTAAACCGGACATTTAAAGAGGTCCTCATATGTTCTACCAGTGAAAGTTTTCTTTTTCTATTTTGGAAGACAGCATGCTGATTTGATTTTGACAGACTACTAAGCCTTATGTTACTAAAAATGATCAAAACGTAATATGTGGACACAGAAGAGGATTGTGTATGTATCCCCCATTAGATCCACACAGAAAAAAATACAAGCAAAATGTATTTCAATGTTTGTTGACAGCTGCTTTGTGGACCTAAAAAAATGCCAACCTCTCCTTTAATCACTAAAACATTAGCTTTGACTGATGCCTCTTTCACTGTTTTTTAAATAAATGTATAATCTAATAAATATGTTTACTCCTTAGTGACCCTGACCCTGCATGGTTCATTAACAGTTGAGAAAGCAATACTATTTTAATGGAGCTCCCTTAAAAACTGACTCAGCTGTTCAATTAATAATGCAAAAACTTTAAAGGCAACAAAGTCAGAAAAGAAAGGAAAAAAACATAAATCGACTCAAACACTTTTATTGTAAACTGCCAAAAAACATGACACTTGTGTTAAGAATTCTGAAGGATAGCAAGTTATAGCAAGAAACATATAGTGTTTAGGAGGTATCCATCGTTTGTACAGTTTCCTCCATAACCTCCAGGGCCAGCGGGGTCACCAACTTCGTCAAAACACCAGTAGTTCCTCTTTTGTACTTGTAGTCACCAGTTCTACATCATGAGAAAAGGAAAACCAATTTAATATTAGGCTTCAATCACACCTCAGACTGAACAGTTACATTAAACAGGTCTTTTTGGGGGGCTTGTTTAATGTAGTTGCACATGTTTTAGACATTTTGTCTTCATCAACACAGCATGTCACTAATGACAGCCCTTCAATAGACACAGCCATGCACAAAGGTTAAGCAGAGTCAAACTAAGCAGGCAAAAAAACTGGTTAGTGGCAAATTCAGATTGCTGTGAAAGGCGACAGTTGTTAGTCTGAACTCTAACACATTACTTTCTGCACTCTGTACTCACAGCTGAAAGGCTTCACCCTCATTTACGCTTCAAGTAGAACAAGCAATAAAACAACAGATTAATAAGGTAGTGATAATGACTGCAATGTCCCAACATGCTCTGTGAGAATGTGAGATGACACGACACATTCTGTTTTGGTGTAACAGCACTTCTAACAGTACAACTCTACACTTTTGAACAGCTGTTCATGCTGGATTCCTTCCTAATGTAACAATCTGAAAAACCTTTCAAACATGCAATGTGAAAATATGCGTCAATGAATGAAAATGAAAACAAATTCTTGGAAAGGGGATAAACTTTGTGATATTTTCATCATTTGATTAACATTGTCTTGGTCCACACTCCATAGACTGGAACATAACGTATTATAGAGGGTAATCTTCAGCACGCAGATTAAATATCAAGAGGCACTAAAACTCCATGGTGTTGTATACAGAAGAGAGTTTAGAACTGTGACTAGCTTTTCATGTCATGATCCTACAATTTTTATAAAACTTTGTTATTATGTAAAATGATCAGCAGGTGGATGTGGTGGAGGGGGTAACAATTTTTGCACATGCAGATGCAGCAACCAGTGGCTCCTTTTTATATAATCATCAAAATAACAAAAGTGGAAAACATGTGGGTATAAAAGAGAATTGCTAACATGTTTTTTTTTCTTCCTGGTCTCTTTGAAGATTTTCATACTGCTTTATTTAAGTGCTGCTTGTGAGCTTGTCTGAGATCATCTATCGGTAAAATCGTTTTACATTACTCTGGATACTGTAACTTCAAAGCAGACTTGCCCAGCTCACCAAGTGAAGAATTAAGTTGCTTAAATCCTTTTTTAACTTTTTATGCACGATTTAACAGTCATGTCTCTGCCAAGATAGAGGGGGTTTCTTTAGCAATCAATTTCGTACTGAACGCTAAAAGCAGAGACCGTATGCTTTTGGCAAAGTAGCGGTTTTCTTTGTCTTTACTAACTGTTGCGTGAATCTGTTCATTTCTGTTTCTGGAACTGAAAACTCAAACAAATTCCCTTATCCTGCTCTCTGGAAACAGACACTTTGAGTGTGCTTACTCAGTTTGGAATCAGTGATTTAATGCCTGATCCCTGAAACTTCAAATCAGCCATTAAGGTAAGTATTACATTGATAACCAAAACTACAATCTAACACCTAGGCTGTTTTACATGCCAGGAATCGAAGGAAACTAATATGAATGAGCCAATCCAGGATAACATTTAGCTACAATAATTAGTTTTAGAAGCAATCATTGGTATTGTACTTACCTGATACCCTTCTTGTTGGCCTCATCATGAGGTCGTATGTAGTCCACTTTGCCCTTGGTAATTACACACAGGTCAATGTTGCTGCCAGAGCCCAGGTCATTAAAGATACCTGCGGCGATGCCATCTCTAACCAGCTGCTTAGCCTCCTCCTCCTTTAAAGGAACAACAGAAATGCTCAAATGAAAACCAGCATGCTATTACAGGCAGCCATATTCTGTCAATTCAGAGTATTGAACTCCTTATAGGATCACGTGTTGCTTTGAACTACAGGTGGGTGGTGTACTCACCTCCATATCGGGCTTGTAGCGGTCCTCAAAAACTGCCATAGCAGCCAGAGACCCAGAGCCTTTTGAAAAGAGGAAAGCTGCTTAGGCGATCACTGACCTGACACTGTTCACGTGTTCTGCTTGTCAGAGTATACTACCACCATGGCTATTGTCTGACAAGACTGTATGTGATGTGTGTCCTTCTTGATATAAACAATCAAGGGACTAAGCTTGGTTCTTAAGTTGGTGAGGTTAGAGAGCACAATTAAAGCAGATATTCTTCAACCCATAAGAGTGTGCTTTCTAAAATAATGGAAAAATAACAACAATGAAAAAGGCTATGTACTTTAACCCTTTTCATGCATAAATTACTGAAAAAACAAAAAAACAATATTTTCAACATGTTATTCTTAACTTTAGTGACATGCAAAGTGATGTTGGGGGGTGTTCATTTTCCAAATTTTAATCAAGTCACAGAAATTTCTAGTACAAGTAGTGGTGGCAGTATAAGCATTGACTAAAGTGGCTGATGTGCAATCATACTATCAAAACTAATAGACGTACCAGAAAATGGCTTCATTAGGACATACCTCACCAACTGCTGGAATTTATGCTGTTCACAGGTTTTCATTAAATGTCATTGATATTTAAATACATGAAAAAGAGCCCATCATATGAGTGATCCAATCACACATCTGTTTGAACATGTAAGTTTTGAGACTGACCCATGGTGACGTAAGGTAGCTTGTCAGTGGAGCCATGGGGGTAGATGCTGTAAAGGTGAGGACCATTACAGTCCACTCCACCGAGGACCAGAGCAGCCCCGATGTAGCCCTGATACCTGAACACACACACACACACACAATCAAATGTCTGTGCATTTCAGAGACTAACTTTTTCTTACTAAGTCTAAAGACTGATTTATGGATATTAAATAGCATTCACTTTTGTATTCATGATATTCAGTATCTTGATTTGACAAAATCAATAGACATAAGAATCAAAACACTTAAGAACCTCATTTCTTATTTTCTATGCTTCAGAACATTTTCTATGGTTCAGAACAACCTTTTAGAAATTCAAATCAATTTTCTTAATATTAGTTTACAAATGTGATGTTGAAAAAAAGGCTTAAATTCAGCTGCAATGGCAGTGCAGCACCCTGACAAATTACAGGGTGAACGTGAGTTGTCTTGTGACTTTCAATGTTTACATCTTCCAAAAAAACAAACAAGCTAACAGAAAACAAAAAAGAAAGACAGATGTGAATCAACCTTTGAAACAAATTAAATTGTGAGACTGAAGATTTATACCTTTACTATTGACATTTTTTTTTTATTTGTTTTCCAGAAAATGTACTAAAAGGAACTCGCCTGAAGAGCATTTGTTTGAGCATGCGGTTGGCAGTGGCCACACGTGGCAGCCTGCCTGTGGAGAGGGAGTGCAGCTCCAGGTTGGAGGAGATGATCTGAGTGGTCATCTCTGTGTCTGCAGCTGTTCCTGCTCCACAACAGCTGGAAAACAATACAATTACACAGCAGTCAGTTACACATTACCTCAGACAAGGGCTGAAAAGAACAGAATTCTTAAAATCAAATTTTCTCTGAAAAGACATTTTCATGTGTAGGGTGAATAAAATCAGTGTGTTTTATGACTCAAAAGCCCATGTGAACTCAATGACATATATCATCTACTATCATCTTTGATAATCTAAAAACACAAATGTACCACAGATGTATCATTTGCTTTTCTTGATTTCTAGTAGCAGAACCCCCCCACCCCCACCCCCCACACGCACACAAACGGACAGAAAAAAAGCGAGGCATAAACCAAACTGTTGTTAAAAGAGAAAAAAATTCAAGATAAAAAAATTAACCATTTACTTGGAGAATCATTACACCCCTACTAGAATAACTGAAATACAAAATGTAAGAACATAAATCAAACCTTGAAACCCTGCATGCCTATGTCTGTGTTGACAACTTGATGACTACTTGATGACTTTCTCACTAGATATTTTAAATATTTACTTAATCTCACAATTACAATAACAATTTTTAAAAAGCCCTGTCATTGGGGAATGTACACACCCAATGTCAATAAAATGAAAACCTGAGCGATTGTCACTTACTAAATGTTTGGGGAAATGTAGTGGATCTTTGAGCAGTTCTTGTCTGCCACTACCATGCCCTCAGTGGCTCTGGTGTCAGCTCCCAGGACAACGCCATCCTTTACAAGGACACACAAAAAATTCATTAGGTTTTGTAAACCCACATTGCTTGCTTATTCTCAAAAAAAAAGCAAATCAAAAAACTGGAACTAAATCAAAATGTAATTAAACAATCAAAATGTAAAATGTCCAGAGATTCCCACCCCTAGTTTCTGCATTTTTGCATGGATCTATTATATTTAAGATTATGACAACAGCAAGTTCAAATCCTTTTGATTAGCATTGTATATGCAACTTGAGGTTAACAGAAACCATCTAACGATCATTATGATCATCTGTCAAGGATAAACTAAATGGTGACAACACTTTGAATCTATGCCTTTTATTGGAGACAATACAGCACCTTATGTTAATCTCATTCTGCCTGTAAACTGATCACACTGGAAAGGAACAGCTCTGAGAATAAAAAGCTCAAACACTGTTTGTTTTTTTTAAAAACAGTAGTGATTAAGTTGTCAAATTATGATTTGTTTAGCTCTGACCATGTGCGGTAATGAATGAAAAAGAGACATTCATATAAGGGCAAGTCACATGAGGAAAAAAAGGTCTAAACAATAAAATCACTGATGGCTCAACTCTATTTACCTGCTTCTGTTTCAAGTTGTTGGGACTTCTACAGAACAGATCCATTCCTTAGGTTATTACTAACCCCCTTTTACCAATCAGTTTTCTGGTGCTTAAAAAAAAAACTTAAAACAATAAAGAAAGCTTGTAATATTATTAACTTGCGACATAAACACATAAACCCAGAACACCATGGAATTCTTTTTTGGTCTGGATGTGTTAGCCTAACAGTCCATCTTTGACAAAATCCAGGATAAGGCCCAATGATTGACACTGCATTATAAATGTGACATATTTTCCCAAATGGCTTGTTTAATCTTGTAACCCCAACATGCTGAGAATCCACAGATGTAACTTATTCCAAACCCCAAAAGGACGGACAAATCACATGATAAAAGCCCTCAAATGGAATGTTTAAGGACAGCTTTGAACCAAAACCACTAACAACTGTGTTGAACATGACTTGGTAGCACATGCAAAGACCTTTTCAACAGAACACATTGTGACTTGTTATGGGATGAAAAGCCCTGATGTGAATTTTACTAAATATATGCATTTTAGCGTTAATATCAAACAGTTATTATTGATTAGGTTAGCTAGGAAAATATTTATACTATACTAAGATAGTCAAATAGGGTGACTGAATGAAAAAAAGCTTCTACTTTTTCTCTTTTTTTTTGTTAAAACAGACCCACACCTGACATCACCTGTCTTGTTCTTTCACAGTAACATTTTAAAAATAAAATGCTTAAATTAAAGCAACATTCCATTCATTTCTCCTTTTGCAGATTTTACAGTTATTAGAAGTGTTTTATCAATACCAATACTAGTGTCAGAAATACTTACAATACTATCTAAAATGCAGGTATTGGCAAGAACAAGTACTATTCACTGATTGGATAGGACCTAATTTATTAATTAGACTTTGGTACTTTCCAGCAGCATCCCATACACCTACATACACTTTTAAAAGATTTTTTTAACTCCACATTAGCCAATATATTAAAAAGCAAGCACCTTGTATAACTTAAAGCAAATCTATAACATAACTTCAAGACAGTGTTAGCATTAGAAAACTTACATAATCATATTGCTAAGTATACAGTAACACACTGGTATTGAAATGGTGCTTGGCACAGGTAATAAAATTGAAAATGGGAAAGAATAAATGGATACTGGAACACACCTTATTGTTATCATATTGTTATTAGCAACAATATTCCTCTAAACAGGTCCTCAAGTACTTCTGTGGTAACTTTCAGTTTGCTAAACTGTAGCATTTTTAAATAATTTAATACTACAGTCATATCAAAAATGTATACATTTTTGCCAGTAAAAATATGTTTTCACAGTAAAATTCTACCTATCATGTCTTTGCAGTAATGTAAGAATATTTGCGCCCAATTTTCTTATTCTTAGCAGCCTGCTTTCTGTTACTCACCTTAAAGACAACACCACAAATTGTAGTGCCTGTTTTCCGAGCAGCAGGCAGACTGCCTCCCAATTTGTTAACTTCTCCTTCCAAAAGTGCATTTCTGAAAATGACAGTCATGAGAAGTGTGAAGGACTTGGACAACTGTGGCACTGTAAAAACAAACAGCAAATCTGATAAATTTTAAGCTTTGTGTAAAATAAAAGACATAATGTTCTGTGTCAAGAATGATATAGATGACAGAATCCATTTTTTTTATTTTACAGAATTATTGTGCATTATTGATGTATATGATTTACATATATATATACATACATACATACATATATATATATACACACACACACACATATATATATATACACACATATATATATATATATATTTACACATATATATAATTATTATAATTAATATTATAACTATAACGTGTATTTTAACGCGATTCTTTGTCGATATTATCGTTCTGACTACCTAGCCCTATCCCATTTGCTCGGTTAGTACGTTACTTTAATAAGAAAGAAAGAAAGAAAGAAAGAAAGAAAGAAAGAAAGAAAGAAAGAACGAAAGAGAAGAAGAAGAAAAGAAGAAAAAGAAGAAGAAAACACTGTGGATACATTTTCGGCTAACTGACCCTTTGGTGTTACACTGAAATTAACAGTAGTTGCTTAATGCTATTAATAACGTGTTTTTCTTACATATCTGTGAATGTTCTCATTCATCCAGGTCATAGTTATTCTGGGCAAATAAATCGAAGGCAACTGGACTCAGTAATATGTCTGTGAAGACGTTTCGCCTCTTAGCCAAGGGGCTTCATCAGTTCATGCTCATCAGACTAGGCTAGGCCTGTCTGGTGAGCTTTTCTTAAACTGTGTCTCCTGTACGTATTTTCAACATCTGCATTTCGCTCAAACGTGCTCTTTTTTGTTTGGCTTTTTTAACGTTATTTTAACTTTATTTAACATTAGCGGGTAGAATGTCAAAAAAGAGAAACGTTCCGCTTTGTTTTCCTTAAAAATATTTTAAGAAATATATTGATGAAATTCTAAAAATGTTTTTACCATACCACGTTACATTTACTGTGTTAAAACACAGAGATAAGTAAACCTTCACGTTTGATACTAGCCTAAGGAATTTCATGAGTCATTGTATGGAGCCCAGCTCACCATGAGCTAGCATTGCTAATAAACTGTAACAAAAAACGTTGATTCTACATAACACCTAGATCCAAAAGATAAAATCATTTTACTCCCTGTAACGTTATTATTCTGGTCTGATTTTCCATCCAATGAAAAGCGCTTACCTCTTACAGTTTTCGAAACTGAAACCCCCGAGCGGTGCTCTGCTTACTGTTAGGGTCGCCATTTTGGTGAATGAATGTTTCTATTTCCCGGACGTGGGAGGAAACGGCTGATGAGAGGTGCTGCATTTACTGACCCTTATTCTGCCTTTTCTTTGGTTTTTAAAGAGGGGTTGAATCCAACATGTTGCACTACCGCCAACTGTTGGATTTGGGTTAGGATTCAATTTAGCAAATAACCAAAAAAAAGGAAACTAAATAAATAAATAAAAATAAATAAATAAATAAAATAATTTTAAAAAGGCTGAAAAACTTCCTACCGCCATCCCGTGGCACGGTTAATTATTATAGCAAGAAATTCCAAGAAATGTAACTAGTTTATTACAAAAGTAATATTATGCTTCCCACCTGATATATTCTCTTGAATTTCTTTAGATCTTGTTTCACATCTTTCTCTGCATTCCAAGACTGTTAATATCTCCTTTGCACTCTTCCTGGTCCAGAGTCCATCCTTTTAATCACCCTTGTCCTGATACTTATTAAGTCTATTATAAAATCACCCGGGGTAGTCCTTGTAATAGTATCTGCAGAGTTTAAACACAAGTTGTTTTTTTTTTAGTGTTATGAGCACTGTCTCACAGACTGATAGCTCAGAATCTAAGAAAAAACAAAACTATCCACATTATTCTAGAAACTTAAAATTTTTTTTTGGCTAAACCAAATTAAATTTTGGTGTCTTTGGAAAATAAATAATGAGTATTTAATTTAAACTTGTTTTATTTTATTTCGTTTTTTTAAAAAAAAAAAATTCTAAATTTGAAGATTATGGTGCTCTTGTAACATTAAAATAAAAAGTGTTTATTTTCGGTTATTCTTTTCTCCTTTTTTTGTCGCTCAAAATATGCGTCACAAACGCGACATATGCTACACCTGCCCATGCACCCGCCGGTGTTGAGTTTTTCGACCCCGGTAGGTCAACCATGAATAGTTCCAAGAAAAGAAAGGATTCTGAAGAAACAGAACATTTACCAGATAGCAAATTAAAGACATCAATTCAGCTGTGGTGTACTCAATCGCCAGCGTCTATTTTTCGGAGTTCAAAATGTTTTGTTGCATGCAGAAAAAAAAATCGTTTTCTCTGTACCAGTTCATTGATTTCATGAATGCAACACACTATAGTTTTTTAATACATAGAATAAAGGTTAAAAAAGATATATGCAGTGTTATCTTCATTTTAGATGTCAAAAGGGTTTTGCGGCTCTCGGGGTTTTCCTTTCTTTGGGAAACGGGTCCAAATAGCTAGGTTTCCGACCCCTGGGCTAAACCAACCTTTCAGTAGTGCTAAATGTCCTATTAAGCACAGCTTTTGCTAGTTAAATGTGTCTTGTTACATTCTTGAAGCATTTAACCCTATAAACCTTCTTTTTATGCACATATATAAATAATGAATACACAAAGTAATCAACCTACCTGTTACAAGGATGATATTAAAGAAAAACCACAAAGCAATGACTTAAACTTACCAATCACATTTTGTTAAATTATGAGAGAAATGTTACTTTCAGCAGTTCACTGATTGTCTGCACTCTTAACTCTGCTTCCCATAAAGATTGTGCAATAAAAATTGAGTCACTAATTATTGTAATTTTACAGTTGTATTTTCACAGGTTATCAAAACTCACGCACTTCAGTAAAGTATGAGAGTATTATTTGCATATCTTTCATTTTGTTTTTGTTTCCTGTGAAGCTTAACTAAACTGTTATTAATAACTGGTAAAGCAGATTCCTCTTATTCTCAGCAGTAGGCCTGTCCTGGTCTGGTTAAAACATGTTTTTAATCACACTATACCATGTTCTGTCCTTGAAAAGGATGGACGCTTACTTGATGCCAGCTGGATGTCAAGGTTGGAAAGGAAATGGGCTCCACTGAGATATACAAGATCAGATAGGGCACCCCCACACAATGAGATGAGTGCATTATGTTGATTAGGCCTTTTATTTAAGCTGTGGACATAACAGGTGGTTCGATGTGTAATCAGTGGGATCTCAGTAACTGATAAGAAAGGTTTAATGTGCTCTGATTTATTTTGAAGGAAGTGTGTGTTTTCTTGTCACCCACTGCCCTCATGTCCAAATACATTATCTTGGACTTAATCAGAAGCCTATTGTATTACAGCGTGTATTTCCCTAAGGGATGAAGATTCAGAGAGAACTGAAGCATGATTCCAAAAACTAAATTTTGTGGTCGTGTGGCACTTATCATTCCCACCGCATCATTAACCTCTTCATCCCTGCTGGACTGGTCAGTGGCTCCATCACAACTCATGTTTCATGATCAGACATTACTTAAACCCACAGACCTTTTTTATAATTCTACTTTACATCCCAGTGGTTTTAAAAATACCGCATATGCTTAGATGCATTTTATTAGACATGTCATTTAATGGCACCCTCACAATTTATGTTGTCTTGTTTTTATTTGGTTCAGTCAGCATAAGCATCAGTTTCTAGAAATGTCTCAAAAATACAGGCGACTTTGTAAACTGTATGTCCCAGTGTCAACTAAAACACAAGTAAAAATCTTTTAACTTTAAAGATTTTTAAAGCAGCCCTGCGATAGACTGGCGACCTGTCCAGGGTGTCCCCTGCCTTCGCCCTAAGTCGGCTGGGATAGGCTCCTTAAAGAGGTATATTATGAGGAGATTGTTATCTGTTTATGATTATCGACATGCAGTGAATTATAGACACATTATGTTGGGATAGTTAGTTATAATTATTATGGAATAGATTGGTGGAAAAGGTTTGCACATAATATTTGAATTAAAATACATAAATCATATACTTCAAGATTAGCAGTTGATAAAGAGAATAAACAAGTATATACCACATCCCACTCTGATCTGTTTACAACTTGTTTGTATGGTCTGATGTGGCTATAAAATCAGACAAAGGCTATATAAGTACAGTCCATTTAAAATAGAAGTTTAAAGAGAAGTTGTGTTTAGTGATGTTAAAAAGCCAAAGTTAGAGTTAGTAGAATTTATTTCATATTCAAATCTGAAATGATAATTTATGTGTACCAACACAGTCTTTTTACTTTGTTGTCACATAGTAACACATTTCAATCCATACAGTTTGTGTACATGGACATGAATCTTACAGAATTGTTGCGACACTCAGCATGATCATCTTTCTTACCTGTTCCATGTCTGTATGAATGAATAATGGAGGATGTGGAATGAATGGTGGACATACAAAATGCAGGACTCTAATAAGTAAATTGAATTTTAGTTTTGTCTGTAGATAAGATTAGGTAAAGTTTACTATCACCATCATGAATATTGTGTTTGTTAAATAGTTACAGAACTTTAAATATAGCATCTATACTCTATCCCTAAATTGGAAGTTGTGCTGTTTGTTATTAAAATAATAACAATTTGCGTCTCTGTACATCAATCCTACTGATTACATTTTATGACAGTTTCAAGACCTGCTGTGATACTGGGCTGTGTGTACATAAAACAACCCAAACAATTATCTGTTTTGTGTATATGTCTGTTTTGTGTCTGCAGGAATTGCAGGAATTACACATATTTATGAGCCTGCAATGAGCTGACATGTATGTTTATGTTGATGTATTCCCAAAGCAAAAGGAAAAACCTTGACTTAATATCTTATAATTCTGACTTTTTTCCTTATCATTAAGACATTCAGATGATGATTATGGTGAATGTATCGTATCTAAAGAAACTGTTGTAGTAATCCTGAAATTTGTTTCAATATGCCATGTAAAAAGTAGCCTTTTCTGCTCTTAAGTGGCACAGGTAGAAACAAGGGCCTGTAGAAGATTATGCAGCTACAAGGAAATGCCATGGTAGGAGAGGACTTGACCCTGTTATGCTCAAAATAAATAATTCTTTAGATAATGATTATACATATAATATATAGCACTCTAAATGAGGAAGACTACCATCCAGGCATTTTGCTTTGTTGCGACACAGGAGAGATGTGTTTCCTGTTTCGAAATTGCAGCATGACATCAAACCCCTTCTTATTTTCTCTGGAGTCACCATGTTAAAACTTGCATGACAGACTTGTTGCATGTTGACCATAAAGAATGGCATTATGTCTTGAGCCACTGAATGCAAAATGTTTTGATGTAAAGAAACTCAATTACTATTCTCATAAAAGTTGTTAGTTACCTTAATACATAAGCAAAATTTGAACACAGAAATGAAAATAAAAACTCTGTAAAGCCTTTATTGAGCACAAAGCAGAATGAAACACAGAACGAGCATAAAATGTAAACTAAAAAAAACCCTTTTCTTTTAGTTTCTAATCTGATTGAAATATGTGTACAATCTGAATAAATATTTCCATCAATGGATTCTGGTATTTCTTTTAATAGTGTCAGTCTGATACATCCCACCCACAGATGCAAGCCTGGAAAATTAAGATAAGTGAATTAAAGTTAACAGAAGCATTTCTGTGAATATTTTCCTAATTATTTTGAAAAGTATTCTAATTACAATAAAAACAGTCATCTCTTCCACATGTTTTATATGACTTAATTTTCCATTCAAATATAATATTTTGTACTTATTATTGCTAACATTCAGTCTCAGTTAACAAGGTAATACCAGGAATAATCTGTGATTATTTTACACAGATGGATCATCTTTCACATGAATGTTTTCCATGTACTAATATATTTGAAAAATTACAATGTCTCAAAGTCTTTATGCCAAGCCGTGCTTGGCATGGAGCATCTCAAAGAGCAGACTGTTGCAGGGCACATCCCCGCTCAGGTGTTTGCAGTACAGGTAGTCTTCAGCCAGAGTACCAAGAGAGCGAAACTCTGACAAACACAGCAGCATATGAGCAAACCGCCCAAGAAGGTGAGCAGAGGTGCACAGTGTGTACTCCAGCAGAGCTCCCTCTACCTGCTCCTGCACACTCTCTATGTACTGATGGTCTTCAAGCTGTTTCACATCTGGTTAGAGAGGGAAAGGGGAATTAACAACCAATAAATCTACCTAAATCAAATATTATTGAGTTTTTCATACAATGGCGTAGAGAACTGGAGAATAAC
The DNA here is from genome assembly GCA_029783805.1 of Acanthurus tennentii. Lineage (NCBI taxonomy): Eukaryota > Metazoa > Chordata > Actinopteri > Acanthuriformes > Acanthuridae > Acanthurus > Acanthurus tennentii. The sequence continues at coordinate 1,673,572 of JAPZDZ010000011.1, forward strand.
ACGGTACCATTGTTGGTTGCTAGTTATTCTTCCTTTTTTGGACCTGTCTCCATCAATAGTTCATTTAATTATAAACCACTTGAGCCATATCAAGTACCCCATTGAGTTCTCTCTGCAGACCCCTATGAAGCATCTAAATTAAATGACTCTGACCAAAAAAGTCAAATAAAGGGCTAACAAAGCAATAGTTGTGTTCAAGATAAATTTTTACACATCAAGGACAGATAACAAATGCACACTTAATATTAGAGATTGATGTAATATTTTGGCCACAGTTAAGCACATTGACCGTGTACAGTCCAGCTAGAACCATAGTTTTGTTATTGAAAATGTAGTCTACACAAGTTGGAGCAATGTATGACCAGTGAAGTACAGCACTGCAAAATCCTCCAGAGTTACTTGTTACTGGCCATCCTCATGGGGTAGAGAGCACTTCCCCTAGAGATGGGACTTATTTGACAGAAAAAACTAATGCAGAGCAAATTTATACAGAGCAAGCTTTCTTTAGTCTGATACATAACAAACCTGAAATTATTCCTGTGTCCCTGGAAGAGCCCTTCAGTTGAAAACAGGCTATAGTTGTATGTGTTATTTTCATTATTTGTGACTAAAATCATACTAATAAAATATTTTAATACAAATTTATAAAATCAGTTTTAAACTTCAAGATCCAATATTCCCAATATTAAGTTTTTTGGATAAAAGCATCAGTTCTCACTCACCTGGGTTAAAGAGGATGAGGAACTTGATGCATGCAAACTCTTGGCGATCCACCTTTAGGACTTGGAGCTTTTCAAGCAGCTCTTTTCCTCTCTGGACAAGGTTGGCCAAGGTAGGACTAACTTGAGAGGCTAATTCTGACAGCTCCATCTGAACCAAAGAACATAAGTATTGACAGTGTTTTTGTATAAAGCAAGATGGAACTTAAAAAGGCTCATTAAGGCTCAGACAAGCAGGGTCCATTTGACATCACACCAGGATGTGTTGTTGTGCTGTGGCTCTCACTCATTTAAGCAGCAAGTAAGGTCACCTGATGGAGAGGAAGTAGATGAAAAAATAACTTCCAGATTTCTTGTTACACTGCAGGAGATCCTCGGAGACCAAATAGTCTGATAAACAGAGCTTTGTCTCATCTTGCACCTGACTGTAAATGTTCACCCTATTAGACTTAACAACATCATCCAAATGCCTACTGACTGGCTAGACATATGACTGTTGCTTTCAAGAAAAGCAGGCAGAGCACACCTGTAGGTTATTTCCAAACACTTGTGCCGGCATGACTTGGTTCAATTTGACTCAACACATTAGCCCAGCATGGCAGGGGTTTGCATTTCCATTAAAACAGGGCTAGCCAACATATCCCTCATCTCACTTATTTAGTGAATACAGTAAGGGACTCTTTCATATCAGTCTTATATTTTCTTTAACTAATAAAGGGAACACTTCCTCCCCAGAAAATAAAAAATTTGGATCACCTTTACTTTGTAAAACAAGGATGCTGTCATATCTCAACCAAATTCCAAGCACAAAATAATACAATAGTGTAGATTAATTGCCCATCAATTAAGAAATTATTACCCTACCTGATTGTCCTCACATTGTAGCTATCTTTTTTTTTTTGGATTGCATAATATTTTTTCTCTCTTGCAAATAAGAGGAAAAAAGGAAAAAGTGCAGAACAGAGGTGACTCACTTCCTGCCCAGTGACCAGGAGCAGACTACCCTCTCTGCCATAGAGAACCTGCCTGGAGATGATGTCTAGGAGCAAGAGATCACTCCAGCAGCTGTGCAGCAACTTCATCTGGTCACTCACCTTGGAGCAGAGAGAAGGAGTTAAAACCTTGCGAATGTGGGTTTGAACCAGCTTTTTAACTGCGTTTTGAGACAAGGCCCTTTCAACCAAACTGAGCAACCTCCAACCTAGAAACTTGAAGATGATCTTATCCTTTGGTGTTGACATGTAAATTATCCATCAATCAGCTGTTGCTAGTTGCTGTTAGTGGATGGATCAAAAAGACAAACACCGGACTCTCACCCAAGTTCATGTGTTATTGTGTGAAGTCAAACATTATGCAGTTATTAAGCTTACTAACCAAATACCTTTATCAGAAACAGTGACATTTCCTTAAACTTAGTCATGTTATGTTGTTACCATTTGCAAAACCATTTACAATAATTCAGCCATGTTTTTTTCAGTTTTGGAGCTATTGCAAACTTTAAACTCTGTGGATATCTGGAGAATTTTACATCATGATGTCAAAGACTTATACCTTCTATTCTAATAAACATCATACCTTCTTAAGAATCGACTCGTTCTTGGTTTCCCTCAAAGTTGTTAAAAATGTGACAGAGTCTAATACACTAAATTGTTATCTCAGTTCATAGTCCCATCCAGATTTACTTTAATCTAAAATCTGCACTGCTACAATCCAAACATTGGAAGGTCAGCATCTCCCTGTCTGAAGATTCAGAAACAGCAAAACAGCAGATGACTTTCCTGGGATGATACATTGCAAAAATGCAAAAATGTTGTGCTGCTGCTGAAGGAATTCTAGTCCATATGTTGTGGGACTGCAATAAAATCAGAGCTCTTTTTAACGAAGCAAGCAATCATCCACACTAATATAACCATCCCATCCCACCACAAACATGTATTTCGGAAGATTTGCATAACTTTGGCAAGGTATCATCAATGAGTCAAAGTATTTTTATCACACTATGCATGGTTACAAAGAAGGTAATTCTAGATAAATATACCTACTCAGAAAGAAATGATAACTGAAGCCACTGAAATGATTAATTAGACAACATAACTTTTACACTGCAAGAGTCAGAATACACTGAAACATGGGCGTTTGTGGGACCATGACTAATGTCATTATAATTAATAATTTTAAAAAAGAAATTTAAATGTAATTTTGTGTTTATGATGGAAGTTGATAATTGTCTTCTATATGTCAGTGCTTCCTCACAGATGAAAGATGAAAGTATTGTGAAAACTCAAAAACTGCAATAATGATCTCAATTGATCTTGCATGAGGGATGCATGGGTAGAGGTTTGGCTTTGACTTGTAATGTGGTTGGTGTGGGTGTTGAACTTGTTGGATTAGTCTGTTTATTTGTCTATGAAATTTTGAAATTATAAACAAATTTTGCCTGACCTTGTTACATTATCACGCTCATTATTGTTACCATGACCAAAAAGGCTCACAATGTTCTTTCTTGCACACATTATGCATACAATGTTGAATGATGTGCACAAAACTTAAAATGTGTGACATGACACACAGTGTTCTCCAGAGTAGTGTGCTATTTATACTCCATCCCATGATGGCATGATCACACTGTTCAAGACAGGTGCAGCAGCTGGCAGAGGAAGCATAATCTCGGCTCATACACATGAGCCACATGTGCATCTGAGTTGAAAGCTGAGTCTGATTTGAACAGATGTACTTTACATGTAATAAAGTGTCTTATTTGTCAGTTTATGTATCAAAATATTGAGAGTTTAGTCCTTTATTTTAAAGAAAGCCTTGTATTTATTTTGAATGTTTTGCAATTTAGGCTTTCAGTCATTGAAACACTGTGCTTATCAAAGTTACTGCGGAGGTCAGCAGTGATAAAAACATTTCCACAGCAGCAGGTTGTAAACACACCAAACAGATTACACAGATTATCCAAACCTCTCTTGAAGTTGGCATAAAAAGGAAGTGTATCTGCAAATGTACACCAGATAATTTAAAAATTGATTAGGACTTTTGTTTTGTAGAAACTGCAAAGTCATTTTTGACTTCAGGTGTCAGGTAACTATAGTAGAGAAAAATGTAAATCCCCACTAAAATGGAGTGAACAGAAAAAGTTAAGGTTTTAGAGAGGCAAATATCTCAAAATTGTGCTTTAGGGCAGTGCTTGAAAAAAATAACTTAGTTATTTTTCACCACTAGCAGAATTGCAAAGATATAATGCTACAATATAGTAAAATAAGTCAAATCAAAGATATTTGTGAACAACAGAAATATAATTCTGACATTAACACTCATATGATGAACATACACGAGATCAATTCTTATGCATAAACTAATAAAGAACAATGTGTACTGAATGAGTGCAAAAACTACAGTGAACAGATAGGGCCTCACCTTGAGCTGCTTGAAGAAGATGGATGTGCGAGCCCACTCCACAATGGAAAATAGCATCTGGTCAGCCATGAAGCACATCTGACTGAAGGTGCTGTAGTTCCCTTGGTTGTCCCTGTCCATCTGTTCCTGCAGAAGACGAGCAGTGATCTTATTCTGCAGCTGCAGCTCATCTGGATCACAGCGCATGAACTCTATCACGAGATGAGGCAGCCTAGGACCTTTTGCAGAAAATGGTCTTGAGAATACCATATCTGAGCCGTCTCTTGCAGTATAGCCAAGTGAACTTGCACAGTTGTTGATTTGCTCTGATTTGATGGTCCAGTTTGAAAAGGAGTTGCACTGGTACTGTTTGGCACCAGGTGAGCTGAAGGGTAGGAGTGAACTCAGCGATGGAGGGTGGCAGCTGATACTGTGGTGGGTTGAGGAGATCAGAGATGAGCTGCTCTCTATTCTGAATCCACTGGCTTGAATCAGAGCTCTTCTCTGCTGCTTGAGGGCTCGATCACGCTTGTACATGGGGCCAAACTTGTTTCTGCCGCCTCGCATTCGGTCTGCTCGAACAGCTAATAAGAAAAGAAGATTTGTTGGAGCAATATATTTTTTGTTATTGTCACTGATGTGTGCAGATTTTGTCTTATTAGGCATGGTGAGATCTTCCGTAGCTCGCTCTTGAGGATGAGATAACATTCATCATAACCTTCATCATAAGAACCCAGTGAGCAAATCCTAGAATGTGAATGGACTTCCCTGCAAGTGTAACTCTAAACTCAAGTATTATCTATTTTTGTTCACATGAGGCTAACCTTAACTTACTAAAACTGGAATACATGGTAATTTTTTAGATAATGAGCCACTAATTAGAGTGATATCAGTTAATACATCTGGGTTATCGGTAAAATACTGGACATACGTGAATGTGCAGGTGAGGAATACAAAAGGAATGAAATCTTGTTTGAGACAGACAATAGCAATAAACAACAACAATGACAACAGTGACAACAATAATAACATCAATAATAATAATAATAATATCAATAACTTCGCTGACACTTTCTGTTTAAAATCAAAGTCAGAAGAATATATCAATACAAAATAATGTGTAATATATATAAAATAAGTTATATGTTGTTATATATATATAAATAAATCTTGCTGTTTTCAAAGCTCCCTTTCCTTATTAGTGTTTTAAAGATTTTTATTCAATATAAATGCTGATTAATTTAAGCTTGCCAATCAATATTATCAAGACATCTGTAGTTTCTCTTTATATCATCATTCTTAATTGACTGTTGAGAAATTCTATTCTCTATCGTGTGCCATCAAAGAACATTTTAGCAAAAAGCAGGAGCCTCTGAAAACTGTGACTGTCAGGCCACGAAAAACGCCAAGAGCCAAAGTGAGTGTGTCTATATGTTTTAGTGAAGGGGGAACAGTCTTAGCAGTGTTCATCACCCTGTTTGTCAGTAACATTGCCCTTCACCTGTGAATTATGATATGAGTATAACCTTGCTCTGAAACCTATCAGCAGAATGGCATGTCATGTTAGATAATATGTTGTTAACTGAAAACAAATTGTATCATTTAAGTTGAATATACTAAACTCTGTTTCCACTTATTAAAATTATTATTTGTATAGTTGTGTTGTATAGTTGTTATTATAAGTAGGTACATCAAACTGAAAAAAATGGAAAGATAAAACAAACAGCATTAAACCATGAGGCCACTGCACCACCATTAACTTATTAACAAAGTTCCTGTCACTCATAAAAAACTCTGTTTCTATTATATAACATCTTCAAAATCTTAACTAGGGATGGTCCGATCCGATCCACTGGATCGGTATCGAGTCCGATCCAGGCCAAAATGACTGGATCGGGTATCGGAT
>JAPZDZ010000011.1:1681906-1693810 GCA_029783805.1 Acanthurus tennentii
TAATGATGAAAGACTGTTTTTATGTTTATGTTACAGGAATATGTAATAAAGCAATTGTCACCTGAAAAGAAGTTGTCTTCATTGCACCAGTGTAACACATGGTTACCTTTGAATACATGAAGCAAAATTTCAATCTGACAAACAAAGACTTTTGGAAATATCTCTAACTCCAGCATTGTTTCCTTTCAGTCATAAGTTGTGGACCTGACCCACCTACTGAAATTCAAAAGTTGCTACAATATGTTAGCCATAAAAAAGGGGGTGCATCAATTTTTTATAACCTCATCAGAGATGCCAATGCACCGAAGCTTGGGAGTCTAAAATTGGCTTGGGAGAAGGATATTGGAGAACATATTGAAGAACAGTGGAATGAAGTCATATCTCGCTGGCACATTCCTGCTCGAGAGGTCCAGGTACAGTTCACCAATTATAAAATCCTTCACCGATCCTACTGGACCCCAAGCAGAATGGCTACACTCAAACTGAGAAATGATGATCTATGTTGACGCTGTCACAACTAAACTTGAACACTGGTTCACATGTTGTATGGTTATGATATGGTTAGGGACTTTTTGGATGAAATAATATCTTTTGTAAATGAACTGTATTGTATATCTCTGACCAAAAGCCCGGCACTATGTATGTTAGGAATTATCCCCAGCAAATTTAAGATGTGTGATCTGAAAAAATTATGGTGCAGACTGGCCATGTTAACAGGATCCAGAATTATTGTTAGACAGTGGAAGACAACTTCACCTTCATCCTTTAAAAACTGGATCGAATTAATGACCAACATAGCAAACTATGAACGAGTCATATCTAGACTCTCAGGACAACAGGATTTATTCCTGAAGACATGGAGCCCATTCTTGGACTATATGCCCAAGGATGATGATCTCACACATCATGTAAAATGAATTTTAGGTAATTAAGTTGGTTGTTAATATAGGTATAGGTACAGTTCATCTGGTTCAGTTTTTTTTTTTTTTTTTTTTTATCCTTCTTAGTCATGGAGATATAGGGAGGGTTAGACGGGCAGGGGATATTCATACTATGAAAATGTCCTAGGAAATGTCTTGAAGTGTTCATGTTTCGACTAAATGTTGGACTAAAATATCAATAAAAAATAAAAAATAAAAAAAAGAAATTTGTCACATTTCATACATTTCGTCAGTTCATTATGCCTTGTAACTCAGTGTAAGATCAAGGAAATGCAACATAAAACAAATAAGCTAAACAAACAAACAGCAAGGGGTAACAAGGAGAGGCAGAATCAAAGTTAATAGCAAAGTCAAATGAGACACTACTTACCTCAGTGGTCATCTTGAACAGATTAAAACTTTAATGAGAAGATTTATCTAAAATTTGATTTTGACCAGTCAATTTATATATTTTTTTGCCTTTGCTAAAATAAGGCGAATAACTGAGTTACTATAGGTAATATTGTTATTGGTCCATTTATTTTTATAGATTTAATGTTTAGTTTCTGAGAGAAACTGAGAGAGAGAGGACTAAGATAGATCATTTATAACAGTTAGTAACAAATAATTGTAATTTTTAAGTTAGTAGTGTATGGTTTATGTGGTTTTAGCAGCTTTAAAAAAAGTTGGAAATTAGCTAGGTTGTTTTTTCTTAATGAAATGTTACTATATGTTTTAAGTAACTTGGGAAGGATTCAAGTGGGTCTGCTGAGCTCATGCTTTATTTGCGCATTAATCTGGCTAGCATTTAAGCTAAAATTAAAATACAGTTAAGGAACAAACAGCTCCATGAGCAAGGAGGGTAAATTCTCACTGCCCTGCTCTATTCACCTGCTCAGATACTAACCCCCTTTCCTGTTGATTAAAATGGTTGCTACCATAGGTTATGCCCTTGTTATGTTACATCATACAGCTGCATCTTACTGTAATAAAGTGAGAATAGATACACTTGCCCCAAGTTTATTAATAAATCCCTGACTTTGATTTTGTATTGTACATTTTTCAAGGAGATTGTAAATTTTCCACTTCTGAGTTGGCTGGGACACAGCATAGCTCCCCTGTTTCAGATCCTGCTACACCTACCTGCCCTGCAGTAAGCCAATAAGTCTGTCTCTATGAATGTCTTGCCTCTAAAACAATGCCCTTGCTGGATGAAGTGAACATTCACCACTTGCAAGAGATCTTAAAGATTTCGCCTGAGTAGAAAAATGCTTGTGCCAGTTTAAGCTAGCATCTCATGTTAGTAATCAGTGCCATTAAACTAAGATCATCCTCTGATTTGGGATGATAAGGGCATGAATGTTATACTTCAGATACAAAACAGCAGTTTCCTGACATCCATTTTTCCTTTAGATATTAAATATGATAAAATAATTTAACTCTACACTACTTGCCCTGAACTCACTTGGTGTGCATTCAGGAGCTAATAATATACACATTTCTTTAGAGAATTATTGCAGAGCTTAGCGAGATTGAATATTGGACTCATCAGGTGGGAATAAACACAACTCGAAATGAAATCTAGTAGCAACCTGAACCTTGGTAAGATGATGTGGGAATTTACCTTGGATTTCAACAAAAAAAATTGATTGAGCTTGATCACGGCAAATATTGAGCAGACAAGAGCTGTAATGTTGAATGATGTGCAAAACCATCAATCATGCTCAAAGACAGCAAAACCCTTATGTTGAACGTTGATGCAGTTATTCTTTATTAAAGGTCACATAGACAACAATTGCATTTAAAAACAAATGATTTTTAAAAAAACAATACATCCACAGAATTTTTAGAAAGGTGCAGAATGAAAATGTACATTTCCTAAAAAAAAATTAAAGAGGTAAAATAATTATTTAAAATTTTTTGACAGGTCTGATATCATCATGAAATTTTCATTTGAGCAAGTTTACTGAAAAGATCTGATATGACCTAAAGATTTCTGAGCCAATAGCGTAACTACATTGATGCCAAGTGTCGTCATTGACCTCTGAGGCTTATGAGTTGCCATAGCGTTGGCGCATAGGTTTTGATCCGATCATTAAGTATAAAGTATTGTTGAGCATATCTAAACCAACTGTACAACAAGTGAGAGCAGTCAAAGTCCTTACAGTCTTAACTAAAGTGTTGCTTATGGTTAGATTGTCAAAGTGAGAGAAATGTCAGGTTAATTCCTGAATAGCTATGTTAGCATTAGTGATGAGATGTTGTCAGAGAAACCCTGGCTGCTGCTGAAGGTGGATGAACTTGGATCACATTTTCTGACCCTCTTTGTCTTGCAACCTGACAACTCCTTGTTGAGTAATCTTGACTCCTTTCAGCTTTGTTGAGATGCAGGTTCTGTCATGGGTCCGGCTGCTGCTGCTGCTGGAGGTGGATGGACCTGCATCGCTCTTCTGGAACCTTTTGATGTCCTCATTTGACCTTTCACAGATGTCAGAGTTAGACTGAAGACGTCCAACATCCAATGCAGCTCTGTGTCTGGCTTCCAGAGGCATCAGCGTGCTGGGCTTCTAGAGGCATCAGCGTGCTGGGCTGGGGGTCTCCTCACATCAGTGTCTCTGCCTTTTCCAAAGTCTCTGCCTTGTCTACAATAGAAATATAATCTCATTTGCAAAGCAACAAAAGTTCAAGTCAGACATGAAATCACAGTACTGACTTACTAGGAGCTGAGTCTGTACATCTTGGCGATGTGGCTTATTTTAATAAATGGGTGCTCAGCAAATGCTGTTTCTGGTCATAGAGGTGAATCATTCCCTCTAGAATGTCCACAAACATCAGAGAATCCGATAATTCTGCAAACTCATCTGCTAAATTGTCATGATTAGCAGTCCAGATCTGGAAAATAAATAAGCAACAACAACAAAGATCAGCAATATCGCCAATCACAACCAAGAGTGAATGAGTCAATGTTCAAATTACTGACTGTAAATGCTCAAAAAGGAAACATACATGAGGAAGATCTTTCAGAAATGTAAGCTTGAACACCCTTATCTCCAGTGGCTGGATTCCCGTCTCACAATAGAATTGTACTGGTGTCTAAACAGACAGATTGGGTTTCTTAGTAATGTCATTCAGAGTTCAGTAAATTTGAACAACAAGCAGACTCAACAAAACATTTGAATTTAAGTTTAGAAAATTAGGAATAGATAGATCAGTAGTGAGGTGGTATGTACCTTCTGTTTCCAGATACTGTTTGAGGAGTTGTAAACTCTCTCAAAAAACATGTTGGTCTTGCATCCATGGCCGAGCAGTAGGTCTGGCGGCCCAAAATTTCTGTTATGTACCTCATCTGAATATACAACAGGAACAGAGAAAAAAGGAATAAGCATTAAACAAAACAATATGTAAAAATGACCACAGGTTGAAAAGTGCAGACTGAATCAAATAGAAATTCATAGAATCATCAACATATATGGACAAAGGTAAGATGATGCTGACAATCTCAATAAAGCATAAAACTAAACCTTTACAAAAATGAAAGGAAATTTCAAGTAGTACTTATCATATCATATTCACTGAGGCTGGGGAAGAGCATAGCGCTGAAGTACAGAGAGGCAGCCAGGCAGCCCAGAGACCACATATCTATGGCTGGTGTGAATTTACAGCCCAAGATTAACTCTGGAGCGCTGAAAGAGGACAAAGAAACAGCTGTCAGGCACACAGGTTTCTCAAAATTTCAAGTACTATGATTTGTATTTGTACTAAAGTAAAACCCTTGCAAAAGGTGTGCATCTGCAAGTGGGGATGATGGCAGTATACCCACTTTTGCAGATGCCAAATTCTTACTAAGAGATTAAAAAATGGTTTCAGTTACTTACCTATATGGATGGGTCTGGATGTAAGAGCCCACATTGGTCTCAGAGAATTCCAATGCCAGGCCAAAGTCAATCAGTTTTGACTCTGTAAGGCTCCTGTGCATGGTTCACCAACATCACATTCAATGCCTTGAGGTCTGCATGATTATCATCTAAGCCCCCAAGTAGTAGAGTGCTTTGGTAAGCTGAAAGATCAAACAAACAACAATATTCATTTATTGACAAGGTAAGCAGTGTCTGATTTGTATTCATTTTTAACTGTGCATTACTTAAGAGAGAAATGCAGTAGTACATACCTGCTGCACAATAGGTCTAATTTCTTTCAGCTGGAGAGGCTGGAAATGTCTTTCCTCCATGAAGTCAAAAAGACTCATCTCTAAATGTCCAGGCAAGAATGTCCCATGTAGTCGAAAGCTTGGTACCATCAAACTAAATCGCACTTGTCCGAGTCAAGCGATCTTAGCTTTGACAGGGTGGACACCTTTGGATACCTGTGGATACAGGGACATATTTTGTGCTAGTTTTCCCAACAATATTGTACAAAATGTCCTCAAAAATGGAGCAAGTCAGTCTTTGACTAGCTTAGCCATTTTCTTTTCCTACCTTCTTCTTTACCCAGTTGATGTCAGAACCTGCATACTTCATTATTTTGATGGCCACTGTCTTCATGTCTTCAGTCCTCATGCATTTAACAACATTGCTGTAGGTCACCTGCCCCAGGAAAGATTGTAACTGGTAGCTGGAGGATCCACAGGAGATCTGCCCTTGGATGGCAGGGAGGGATGAAAGCATCTTAGATCCGTTGTAGGACGTGAGATTGAGATTTCAGAATGTTGAAACTTCAAGTTCAAAAAGCTGAAACTTGCTTGACAATTGAAGGCTGACAAAATTTGCCATTTAATTATTTAAATATTCTAATATTTATCTTTTATTATTTATTTTTTTTATATTTATCTAAAACTTTGTTAAAACAAAACACTAATACTATTAAAATATCAGCATTGAACAGCAACAGTCAACAGATCTGAAACAGCCCTCTCAGACACAGAGTAAATCTCATTGTATTTAATGGCCTCCAGTTTAACACGATCTTAACATTTTAGAGCCATTTACTCTCATCTGCACTGACAGCATTTAACTTTTTTTTATTTCAGTGTTTCTGTACATTATTTGCAGCTGCAGTTGGTTACCGTTGATAAAAAAAAAATAAAAAACCTTCAGTCCATCAATGTCAAATAGGAAGCATGTAAAACAATACTCTTGGATAAAAATGACACAAGATTAAAATCCTGTTGTGTTTAAGTGTCTGATCAATATAAAAGCATGATCAGTGGACAGAGGTTGAATTTATAAGACCACTTGTTTTTTCCCTTTTGGGTGTTTTTTTTTTTAAAAGTATCACACCCTGCTACATCTCAGTTACATTATCAGCAGCTGTCATGAGAGAGAATCCCATATATCTGTTTTGATGAAAAGCCTTAATATGAGAAAACAGAGTTTTGGTGAATGTGTTTACTTAAATATTATTTTTTGATTTTTGTAGGGAGTTAGTCAAATGGTTTACTGCTTATTTACTGGTTAACTGGTTCTCTGATCATTTTGGATCATCCCAATTTTTGATACACACACAGTCTTAACTCTTACAATGTAAAGTCAAAAAGAAAAAAAATACAATTTATTGCTTTCTCTTGATGCAGTACTGACTTTGTGCTGACAAAGTCTGACCTTAGTGAGAAATTATGTAGTACTCCAATGTGTTTTTGAATAGAAATGCACAGTTAAGAGGGCTCTCATGTTAATGGAGTCATGGTGGTGTTCTTCCTCTTGTATGATGCAAATAGGCTTCCTTTGTTCATGTAAGTTAATAATCAACCTGCTTTCAAAAAAGTTTTGAACCCATAAATATGGTTCTCACTTAGTCTGGGCCAAATTTTCTGAGCCTCCGTTCCACATAAAATGTCTCCCCTCTGTAACTTTTTTCTTTTGGACATTTGAGTGGTGCAGCTCCACGTTTTTTTTATCTCAATCACCCCACAAAAGGTGATTCTTTATGGGAAAACTCAACTCATCTCACTTAGAGAACCTCTTCCTATATGCCTGCCAGCCAGTCATTGTCAAAAATTCACAAAAGTTACTAAAGCAAAAAGCAGCAATACTGAGAGAAAAAACTGCTCTGTCACAAGTGTTAGTCCTGCATTCCAAGCCTTACTTGGGTGAAAGCATTAAAATCTTAGTACCTGATTTAAAACACCAAAATTTTGAGTATTCATATTATCCAAATAATGAAAAATGTATATTTTGTAGTGCTGAATTAACATTAGTAGTGGCGGACCATGGGGTGTTGCAATGGGCCTTTCAATGGTCAGAATGTGTGTGTGTGTTTGTGTTTTTTTTCCAGTGACTTTATCAATCGTTTTAGTTGCCTAGCCCCAACCATAGTTTATTCTCTAATGGTCAGCTTGGGGACTGGAAAAGGCAGGAGAATTTAAGGGGGCAACTGGGAAACTGGATGGAAGTATGAAACAGGTCTGTAGGTTTAACCCTCTGGAGGTATGGACAGGTGGACAAAACCACTCAGGAGGTCACAATGGCGAAGACAGGATAAGCTTATGAACAACACTACAGGAGGAAACCCTCTGAAGGATGGGTTGGAGGCTGGAGACTCCATAAAAAGTCAGGACCAGGGCCTGGCAGCTGGAATTTGGGACTAGAGACCATTTACCAGAGATCTGGGCAGAAGGCCAGCAACAGCGAGACAAAATTAGAAGCTGGCAACAGGGAGACAGGCTGGTAAGACAGGAGGGCAGTGACAGAGAGGCATGATGGCCAATGAGACCATGGAGTCAGGTAAACAAGAGGCTGCTGAAGCACACTGCTCCACAAGTGGACATGGACAGCTGAGACTCTGGGCAGAAAGACCTGGGGCATTGGAACCTCTGAGGAGCTGGCCACCAATTAAGACAAAAGGAAATCAAATAACTAAGGAGCAAACACAAGCTGAGATAAACAACAAAATGGGTTGACAAGACAAGCACAAGCAGGATGAGGAAGTGGGTGTGGGACAGGCAAACAGAAAAGATCATGGTTAGAAAACAATACAGGAAACAAGGGAAGAGAGGAATAACATATATGCAAGAACTCAGTAAGCTTGATGGGACTTTTTTAGTTTAAGTTCTGTCATGTAACAGTGAACATGTTTTAGTTTTCTTTATTAAAAAACCTGTCTCCTGTTCTCTTTCAGGCTTTGTTCTTATCCCCCTAGCCAAAAACAAACTAACATATAGTGTAAATTTAATGTCTTTGGACTGTGTGACCACCCCGGGATTAAACCTACATTTGAAAAGAGATACAAGTGTTTCAAGTGAAAAATTACTTAGGTTTTTTCCTGTGCACATCTGTGCTTTCTAATGACTAGAAGAAGGTAAGAGTAAATATGAAAAACATAGAGCCCTTTTGTAAGTTTTACTTGCACGTATTTGCACGTAACCCACCTAGAACACACAAATAATACAAACAATACAAAAACCAAAGACATAAACAAAACCACAAAACAGATTTTTAAGACAGTGCATATTAGCATTTACCCTAATTGTTTTCACATAAATTATTGTCCTATAAATTACAATCCATTTGAGGGTGTGAATAATCGTTGTATTCTGCCCAAAATTAAACTGACTGTAAAATGTTCAATTCAATTGAAGCAGCAGCAGCAATTGTTGGTGGGACGGGTTTGGTTATTTTTATGAAGTGGTCCCCAGCTGGTCTCTCGCTGTGTCTGTTTGCTGTTATGTGCTGAGCAGGTGTTTTTGCTGAAGACAGATTTCTGTCTCAGCTGGAAGTTTATGTAAGCAGAGTTTGAGGGCTGTAACACATGAAACAAAAAGAAGAGACTGTTGAAAAAGACCACAGAGTTGATGGCAATTTCATTGTCTTTGCCTTTATTACTGTGGGTGAAGCTTTTCATATTAGACATATTAATTTTATTCAATGGTAATCTGAAGATATAAAGGGATTTCCATCCATCCATCCATCCATCCATCCATCCATCCATCCATCCATCCATACTTGAAAAGGCCCTGTTTGTTACATTATGTAAAAACCAGATGAAGACAGACATAACTGAAACCTATTAAACTGTTTATATTGGTCCACTTACCTGTCTTCAGAAAATGTGTTTCACTATTCTGAAAGAAGACAGCCAGTTACCGCCATTGTCTTCAGAGAATGTAGAACATTCCTAAATAAAATAAAATAAAATAAAATAAAATAAAATAAAATAAAATAAAATAAAATAAAAAGGGATCCAGGACATTAAACCCACAATGCATTTTGTCTATAAAAAATTCCTATACTAAAGATTCATATTTCAGCGCCAGCTCTAAATGTGTAACTGGTTGCTAAGGAATACATGAAAAATATAATTTCAGCTCATGTATTAACCACCAGTCTATATGTTAGAAGACTCTCAGCCTACCTGAAGCAACAGGGACAAGCAGATCATATACATATACACTCCTGGCAATGAAGCAAGCTGCTAATGTAGCTGCAGACAGGTGTCAGCCATCTTTAATGTTTATGACAGAAATCTTTCCCTGTGTGCTGCTGATGTCATCAGTGGCCTGCTGTTATTAATGAATAATGTCTGGCAGTAGAAGCTCTGATTTCAGTGCAAGTTAAGGTCTGAAATTATTCCATAGCTTCAAATAATCTCAGGAGTGAGAGAGAGGTAACTCTTTTTAAAACAATAAACAAATCAACCTCATAAGTCAAGAGAACATACACTCATGTTACAGGCCAAAACAGGGCCAGAGGGACTTCATGCAACGACATACTGTTGAGTGGGCCCTACTGATTGGCCATGAGTTTTGAACTCGTATGTTGGGCTTTTGTAGTACAGCTGTATTTCCTCTCAAGAGTTGATCTCAATAGAATTTTTATACAGATTTCTGACACAATATAAATGAATTATATGAAAAAAAAATCTTTCTGAAACCTATTTTCTTCCTCTGTTTTATAACTTGGAGTTTTTTAGGTATGAGAGGTCACAGCTGCCCTCAAGTGAAGACACTGATAGTGGAAAACAAAGACTCTACCATTAAGGAGAAAGACAGCATTAATTGTTTTCGAAGCTTTTTTCATTCAGGTGACAGTGCTTCAAGTGGTTGTAGGAGTTAAGAAGGCAGCAAAGGAGGGAGTAAAATAATGTTATTATAGAGCCAAAAAATAAACATATGAATTATTATTGGTTTTCTTGTTCCGTACAGACAAAATATGGTTCCCTCTAACCATTATTAGGATAATTCCTCAAAATCACCAAATGTTTATGATTGTCAGTGTGATAACTGAGGTCCTCTAACCTTAATGAGGTCATTTTAACTACAACCTTGATTTCTGCAAGCTTTCCCAGTCTGCACCTCTGTTAGTTGGCATTCAGCCCCAGTTTCCCAGCTACTGGCCCAAACCACCACCCACGCCTCAGCCCCAGCATGTTGGCCACCAGCCTGATTGCAAGCCAGCCTTCCTGCATGCTTAACTCCTCTCTAATAGTTCACTACCAGATTGTGCTCTCAAGTTACGTTTTCTCTGGAGGAACGTGTCTCCCCCTCCAGACTTACCTCTCAGTTGCTAAGTTCCTTGATGGAGATCATACTGCCCAGCACCCCTAAGTCTCCTCTTCCCAACAACCCTGAGCCTCTGCTGTCCAGCTACCTAGAGCCTCTTCTTCACAGTGATCCCATCAATGTCCTGTCTGTTCCTTTGTCAGGGGTCTCAGTCAATGTCCTGAGTATTCTTGCATAGAAAGTCTCACCTAAAATGATGTCTGCTCCTGAGTTGTTTGTCCAGTCAACCCTTGTTTCTTCTCCCCTGTCAGCAGTCCAGCCAGCATCTGTTCCTGTTTTATCACCGGCTCCTTGGCCCTAACCCCATCCCTGGTTCCCTGCAGTGGAATGGCTGACATTAATTCCTGTGCTGCTGCAGTGTGTGCAGTTCCCCAGCTGCAGCGGTCTTAAGTTTCTGAGCTGCAGCACTTTCAGAGCTGCAGTAATCTTTAGGTATAGCAATCTCCAGAGACACTTCAGCAGCCTCCTGCTTCTCTGGCCCCACACTCACTTGCCAGTCTCTAGTTCTGCAGCCTTAATGCTTGTCATTAGTCCTGTTATCCTGTTATAGGCCTCCAGTGCTGTACTGCGGTGGCCAGACTCCAGTCCTGAGCTTTAGCCGCGTCGCCACCAACCATCAACATAACCCTCAGATTATTTCTGCCCTCACCATTGGGCACCAGCTCTATATCTGGAGTTTGAAAGATTTTGAAAGGGACTTATCAAACAGCAAAAAGGATTGAAGTCACACAGAAGGGAAAGAGACGTGAGGATGTTGAAGGTTATTTCAAATCTCCTTTGGATAGAAGAGCAATGAGCAGTCAGCAATTTAAAAAGTAAAGATGGTGTGACTGACAAAATGAAAATAAAGTCCATGCAAGATGTGAGTGGACATAAACAGGTGATTTTTCTGCTGTTAATGTGTTCAAATGAATCCATACAAAATGAAATTGTTTCAGCTTTAGAGAAAATTTTATGTTGGGGCTGTATTACTCCACATGGACACATGCAAAAAAAAACTTGAAAGTGGTGTCCAGCAGAATAACATGAAATAAAATTGAGTCGATATCAGTTTTGAGATGTAGAGGTCACAAGCTCAGCCATCATGTAAACACACATTTCTTTCTCCTACAGTGATTCATTTGTCAGTAGACTACAAATTCTCTGGCTCTTTGTGCCAAACAAACATGGACTTCACAAACACTTCTGCTGTCAAATTTAAGCAAAACTAAATTTGCAAATTTAATTTGCATTGCAACCAAGACTAAAATCCACATGTAGAAAGGAAGCAGACAAAAAACACAAGAAAATAACATAATATCACATAAATATTCTAAATTTTACTACTTTTAAAAAAAAAAATTTAACACATACTCTAAGTAAACAGTAACAGTAAACAGAAAACAGTAAGCACCACAGTATTTTCACTTTCCTGTAACAGCTTTATTTATTGAAGTAGTTGTGTGTTACGTACAAAACTAACGCTTTGGCACATTGTTTTGGTGAAGGTAG
>JAPZDZ010000011.1:1742792-1759047 GCA_029783805.1 Acanthurus tennentii
TGAAACGTCTTCCCAAAAACTCAACACAGTCCAGTTGACTTGCTTTTTTGACTCTTCAAGATAAACATGACCTGGATAAATGAGAATCTACACAGATATGTTGAACAGAGTGTAGCTGCTGTTCTGATTCCATTGTTGAGTAAAGTTTCAGTCAGGGGCGGCCTGGCTATCTGGCATAGTAGGCACTGTCCCAGTAGGCCGATGCCCAATGTGGGCATAATCAACACATCCTATTGTTTTTTGTCAATTGTCATTCAATCATGGGCTGACAGGGCTGTCAGTCACCCTGAGTCCTGATGGGCTGGACATTCGTGTCAGTCAGTGGAGCTACTCAGCATGCCATCATGGAAAACAAACACCGGCAAAAAAATGCCCTAGAGTACAGATACCACATATGAGCTCTGCTGCGGTGCAATTTTTTCCCCCAAACTTTCAACAAACTTGTATAGGTCTCTGAAGATGACTGATTTTTTTGTAGTAAAAACACCCTTTTTCATTCTTTTATGAGTGTATAGCTGTCAGTTTTAGTACTTGTGTTCACAACCCCACGCTTTATTTGTTAACTGTGATCGAGAAATACAACTATCCCTTGTAGTATGCATGATTAAGGGGGCAGGAACAAAGCAAGAATAGTGTATTTGAAGGTGGTATCAACTGAATATGAAGTGGTCCAGTTTGGGCCAAAAATGCCAAGGCTGATTTTTTGTCCCAGTCCACCCCTGGTTTCAATACATGCTGGCAAAGTGTACCAAGCTACCAGACTAAATTACATCTTTGTTAAATGTTAAATGTTAAATGTTAAGGACAGCCCTTGGTGTCCATGGGTACCCAGATTATTATTAACTAGCCTTCAGTCATCATGCTTAGTTACTGCAGTACGGTGAAGGTATGCATGTGGTTAGACAGCCAGAAACTTAAGTGGAGATAATGGTTTTAGTAGATACAAATACTAAAGTTTTTATTAGGATTGAGAGCTGAACATACTACATAACCATCTAACACCCGCTTTCCAGCTGCATGGTCCCTGAATGTTAGCAGTGGATATAAATCAACTGCAGGCAATTTAATACAAATATCATTCCTAGATATACTATTCTCTATAAGAAGAAAAAGAAGAAAAAGATTCTGTGTTGTCAAACACAATTTTACTCAGCATAACGTAGTGAAAATGTTCTTGATCTGTTTCAGTCATCTTTAAGGAGAAGTGCACAGCTACCAGGTCACACCCAGTTCTAAACCAGTACTTTGGTTAAGGACTAAGAAAGGAGAATGAACTTACTAAAGCCCCACTGTCGAGAGTCAAACCTAGGACCTTATAGCACTGAGGCAACAATTTTAATTACTAAGCCACCATGCTACACTGGCAACCCTGTCTGTGATTATGCACACTACAATTTACAGTCTTTATTGTTAATCAAACAGTTCATGTCTATTGATTACAAAGAGACTTGATAAAAAACAGGGAAAAAAAGAGATCAACAGCCACTAGAGGCATGAGGTACAGCCAGTGTGCAAAAATACCTAGTGGCAATTAAGGGGTCTCCCCAACTTGTGCTCCAGTGTCATGCAGAAGTCTTACACAGACCCAATACACAATATTCAAGATTTTGTGGATGTAAGCCAAAGCAATCAATTACATACTATGCACGAATTGCCCACACAATGCCAAAACAAATATCATTAAGGCCACCCTCATAACCACACAACTCTGCAACAACTACGTTCGGAAACAGAATCCATAATGCACACTTGGACACATTTACCTGTACTATCTATCACATTTAGCTGTGGTGACTAAAGCCTGATAAACTTTAGTTTGATTGTAGGACTTACACGTGCTGCTGTCTTGAAATAAGACCCAGTGTTTTCTAGAGTCAATTACTACCCAATGAACATAATGATGTCAAAAGGTAGATAATTTGAAACACTGACCACAAGCCTACTCTGTCTAATTCTCAGAGAATCCTCTATTAAGTTACACCTCATCATTCACACTGTACCATGTTGAGGCTCATCATCACCCAGTATTCAACAGAGACTGCCTGCAGCCCCTCTATGATGCATGACTCTGTCAACTTTTAGAGTCTGTCTCAGCCACTAGAGGAATGGCAAGCTGTTTTAAGGTCAGACTAGAGAAACACAGATCAAACACCTCACATTAATATAAAAAGAAGCTGATTTTATGTAAAAGAAGTTTTATCAAATTTATCCTGTGTAGCAGCAATGAAACGGGCACTGTGCAACAAGCTTACTTTTCTGTGTAAAACAATTTGTGCAGCCAATTTTAATTAGAAAAGGCTGAAGATGATTGACTTCTTACATTCCTCATGCCAGAAAAAAAGCCCTCTAAATGTTTTCTAACAATCCTCAGGGCTGATTTATTCACCTCTGGTAAAATACAAATATACATTTTTGTCATATAAACAGATATATGTTGTAGCTTTGAGTCATATCCCCAGTAGGCTATCTTTACATTTACTCCATAGATGTATATGTCATCTCAGAATCCCACAGAATGATTATGTATTTGTACCACACAGCACTTAAAAAAATAATGATTAGCCTAAAACTTATCTTCATCCATTTGACAATTGGTCCTGAGTATCAAAAATTTTCTTAAACGCTAGCTGTATCCTGACACTCACAGCTGAAAATTTTGCTCCCAAAGTTCTCTGTACACCACGTCCACCAACTGTTTCATGTTGCCTCTGTTTGAAGTCAAGGTGGGGTCAGAGGACTAGTGGCATAAATCACTGTAGTTAGTTGATGTTTGAGACTGTGGGAGGAGGACAACCTGTGGTTGCTGGGGTAAGAGTCAGGAGAGGCAATGAAATCCAATCTGCAAAGTTTTCATGGAGACTTGCTTTTCTTGTGCTGTGCTTGGCCATTGGTCAGCTGTGGTGTCCAAACAGAACAGGGCTTTAAGGAGCTCCTGCTGATTCCCATGTTGTGTCTTAAGGTTAACTTTGTACACCCAACCCCCACCTTCTCTTTTCTTTGCCCCCTGTTCCCCAGGGAATGGAGTGTTTTTAGAGTCCTAGGCAGCCTGCTGTGTCTGAGTCTAGGATTTACTCCTGGATCCTCACCTGCAGAGGTCTCTACTTTGATAAATGTTGAAGACACAAGGTCCTCTGTTTTCTAACAAAAGAAATCTTCTGAGTTTTATAATGGTATATCCCATTTACCTTCTTGTTTAAGAACAAAAAGAGGCTATAATGAGGGACAAATAGTGGATGAAAATGAGTCCAAAAATAAAGGAAACAAGGAGAAAACCTTACAACAGAGAGACTGAATGAGAATGCTTAGACACCATGATGTTGCTGTGGTAGCTAGTTGCAAATCACATGGTGGCCAGGCTCTAAAGCATACTTAGCTTTATCATCCATTTTACTCTAAATGGGATCATAATTTACTAAATAAACATCATGCTGTGTTACAGGTGACTTGAAACTAGTGACTGAGACCTTGAATTCATTAGGAAACTGAGATTTTACATCAAGTAGGAAGTAGGGTTACAACTCATTCTTTTTACATAATAATAATCTTTTTGTTTGACACCAGTGTAGTTGAACTCACTATTAGAGCTAGCCATTGGAGAGAGTGCAAGTTTACTGCACTTACACCTTATCTTCCCTTCCAGACCCAGAGGATCTGTCCCCTTCCTTTATACAGTTTATGATCATTATCAGCACTAAAATAATGTGAGTTGCATCAAAAACACAATGAAATTATTAATATGCATAGAGCCGTGATGTGGAAAGCCACACACTCTGTCTCTCTCTTTCTCTCTCATACACACTCACTCACACAGACACATACAAGCTGTCGTATTAACCAATTAAAAAATAAGTGAAAAATGCAATAGAATGTCATGCTTTTTTCATGAGAGGCTCCTTTAATGAGAAAAGAACCAAAAGTTAGTTAAAACTTATTTTGGAGGACTAGGTACAACCAGTGTGAGTAATTGTGGCCAAACTGTTACATGCGTAATCAGTGGTAGTATCTCCCAGGACAACTGGTAACTATTTTGCTGCAAATTAAATGCTTCATATCATTTTGATGGTAGCCAGGTTACAATAGGGTGAATGGTGTCACTCTGTCCCTGTTTGCTATTTAACTTGAGTAAGTGGGTAGAAAACCTTGTGTAACCTACATTCTTTGACACTCTGTCTATTGATCAACTACTATTACTAGTTTACATTAAAAGTGATCATATTTGATGGAGCGAATGCTCTTTGGTTTTGCATCCAATGTTCTAAGGCTGCTTTATGGTATTTCCTGATGTAACCTGTGACAACCACTAACTGTAGCAGCTAGTTAGCTTTGTTAGCCCTGCAGCTAGCTTCTTGGTGAGACTGCTGCTTCTCAGGGCCCCAGAGATCACATCACAACAGAACCAACAAACTCAAAAGCTTCTACAAACATCATGAAAGTAGCAAAGAGACAAAGGAGGATGTTTACGAAGAGAAAGAGGCTGGGAAAGGAGAAACGTCAGATTGGCTTTCACTCTTTGAGAAGAGCTTTGCAAAAAGAAAATATATATATATATATGGCAAATGGCCAAGTAGATTTTTTGCTATTTGACTAGTACATAAAATTAGTTGGCTTATGTTATGTCTCGTGTTGTGGAACTTGCTTGATGTTTGGCTGCATTAGCAAAGCTTGTTTTTGATTCCACGTCAGTTCAGCCTATTCAGCCCTTAGTCAGTGGCATTTTACAGCCACCATATAGTCTGTAGTTTAAGTTAAGTTGGCTTGGAAGCCTGGGTTGTGTGCAACACTTGTGCAATCTTTCTGTGCATGGTACAAAATATCTAAGCATGCATGACTTCAAGAAGTACATTTTCAGAAAACTTCCATCATTTAGTAATTACAACAGTTGTGTTGTCTGAACATACCAGATGCCAAATTGCACAAAATACAAAATGCTACATAATGTTGCTTCAAATGTTTCTCTACAGCTTGCTGTGGTGGCCCCAGTAATTTGCAATTGAAGTATACCAAAGAAGCAGATCAAATGGCATGGTTCAATTGTGTCTTAGTCTAAAAATGTCAGAAAAGTAGTTGTAAGGAAAATACCTTCCATTAAAGACTTTGATTTGAAAATTTGGGAATGTGTATTATATACTCACTAATATAATTCATTCTTTCTCAGAACAAAAGAAAGGTGGAAAAATTAGTCAGAACTTTTTTCATTTTTGCTGGTATTGACAAGGGGAAATAACTGTGTTTTTCCATTTTCATGTTGAAGAGCTGGGCTTAGAGTACTGAGATACTTCCCATAATATGCTTTGGTCCTCTCTCCATTTATATACTGTCCCCATGTGCTTCCTGCATGGAGGAATTGTTGGCAATTGTTGGTCCTCCATAAATTATGGAGGATTGTGTACAAATGCTTTATATTAAAAAAGTGTCATGAGACAGCTTAGCTTATGATTAAGCATTATATAAATAAAATTAACTTGATTTTATTTAACAAGTTCCATTTCTTCTTACATCAGAAATACTAATTATATGTGCAATTCATCATAAGTCATATCTTTTCAATTTTTTATTTATTATAGCACTTAAATCAACAATCTTAAATATTTCTAACATTACCTCATGATATTTCTCTGTCAAACTTTTGTATTTATATAACTTAATTAAATTGTATCATATTTCATGACAGTAACTTATTTGCCTCTGTATCTTACAAATGACCATTTCAGTTGTATCGGCAAAATATTACAGCAACTTCTTAAATTGCATAACAATATGCTCCGTGCTTTAATTGCGGTTTTGTTCACAGCTAAGTCTGTGAGTCTTGTTGACAGGTTTTCCTTAAACAGTGAAGGAGTTTGTTTGCCAGTTGGCTGTCAGGGGTGGTAATTTATGATCAAAGCTAAACAAAGCCATACCAGGAGCAAAGAGGTAAAATTATTGTTATATATATATATAAATAATTTTACATATACATTTCTTTAAAAAAAGAAAAGAGTTTTCTTTTAATTTTTCAAAATTATTGATTTGAAGGTGAAAACAATGATTTAGTTAATTTTGCCTTGATCAAAACACATGAGAAAACACAAAATAATTTCATGGCATAGAATCCTAAGAGAGCATTTTCATATTTCTAAGCTATGGATTTTGTGTTAGATAGTCCAAAGCCAATGCTTACACAGTTTGTCCTGTTTCTCCTTGATAGTAAAGCTTATTGTAAACATTTTGTATGTTTTAAATGTAAACTATCCAGTACCTCACAGCTATCATTTGTATTTCATCTCTAAATATTTAATTTACCATGTCTGTACCCTTAGAGAAGTAACTTAGATGCTAAATTAGTCTTTCGTGGTGCATGAAAGACTAATTTAATAAAAAGGTAGGAAATGATGCCCACAGCCATGTCTTCCTTAAACCATACACAAATTTTAACTAAAGGCATTAGACTGAAACTTTAATATGGGAAATATAGACCTTTTTTTAAACTTAGGTCCTTCAGAAGAATTTCTGCAACAATTTTTTTAATACATTTTGATGTCACTTTGATTTCAGTCTTCATTTATGAAAATAATCTTTGTGATTTTAATTAACAACTTGCTATCTGGACTGTCTAAATATTTAACAATCAATTTTATCTACAAAATGTCATCAATGCTTTTATATTATTTCATTTAATTTTTTTTGTTTTATTTTACTCAAAGTCAGTGCAATCAAGCTAAACACCAACTGGTTTAGCCTGTTGTCATAGGTAACCTGTATGTACTTTTCAGAGTAGATTTTTACATTCTATTGATTAACTGTGAGACCTACTTACACACATGTGCCTGAGTGTAGCCTGAGAATCTTTCCAGGACAAGACTTAAAATCAAATGAGAATGGCCAAATAAGGCCCAGCTCTGCTCTTGACTATGAAATAGCTTGCCTGAGAATATTAGGCAAACGGGATTCAAAATCCATAATTTAGACCTGCCTTTTGTTAAATTTTCTGTCTTCATGTGTCTTCCTGTGCTATGCATTTGCTCTTCTAATTTGATTGTTGAGTCATATTTTATTTAATCTTAGTTATTTAGCTTTTATTTGACTTTGTTTTGGGTATTTTCTGGTTTAATTTAAATCTTAAAAAAACTGTCTTGGGGTGATAAGATAAATGTTGCCTGCATTATGAAATTTACAGTTTTTGCTGAAAATTTACACCAGGACAATAATCTTATGGGATATTATGGAATATGCTTGTTGCCTATTGATCAAAAATGAACTTCAGTATGCAGCAGTTACACATGGCAGTGAGTGTTTAAAGCTTCAGGACCGGACAAAGGCTCTTTAAGAAAAGCAGACAGGCTCATAGAGGAATCCAGCAGAGAGATGATCTGACAGTCGGACAACCCGCTGTCAACATGTTGTCTGAAAAAACTTTCAATACAAGAGTCAAGACCACCCAGTTGCTGGGTACCCCCTCTGACTACACTGCTTATATCACACAAACTGTTAAGCCATAACCACATCAAACACCTCAAGCTGCTTCTGAAAGAGATTTTGAGTTAGTGAAATTGCTGTAAGCTGTACACTCATGTTATCTAGCTCACCCTCAGTTATTCTTCTCCTGTGCCTTTTTCGGTTAAATTTTAACATAATAATTATTGTGTATTAGTCTTGAAAAGCCTGATTAGTGCTAAATAATGCTTTTCCAAAATTGATTAGAGCACAATATCATGCAGTGTCTTGCATTTTATGAACACTTCTAAGGACCCTTTGATGAATACCTCATTTTATTGACAAAACTTCTCAGATCATTGTTTTTAAAAGAGCAACATTTAGGTGTTCTGTTGTAGCTATTTTGATATATTTCACAAATAACAAAAGATTTCAATATCTGTCATCAAAAACATATGTGTTTTCTTTTAGAATAATGGGAAGTCAAGTGTCAAAAGAAATTAGGCTGTTTACACAGAAACGCCCATTACTTTCTTTCAATTTCTGGAGTCATTCAAGGGTTATTAAACTAAAGCTAAAAGAACAGAGGTGTAAACAAGGAAATACAACAAATGATGCCAAAAATTAATTTATTTAAGGTGTTTCCTACCCTAACCCTAGGTCGTCAGGTCTATAAATTTATAATAGATGTAGCTGCACAACAAGTCTGTATCTTGTTTCAGTGGTTTAAATGCTGTCGAATAAAGTCTGAAGGATTTAAGAATTATTTTGTTATGTAAGTTTGATGAAAAGAAGCAGCAGAGAAAAACACTACTGGGACATTGCCCAACTTGAAACACAAAGTAGGCAACATGTGTTTAAATCAATTAAAAACTTGAAATTAGTATTTAGTATAGACACATGACTTAAGGTATGAGCAATTGTATACAAAAAAATTATTTCCACCACCAAAGCCAAATACACTGTCATGAAGGCCCAGCTTGTCCAGATCCTGGACAGTAGGTGTAATAAAGAAAAACAGCGTCTTACTGTTGGTAGTCGGCTTTGCAGTAGAGTTTTGTGTCTCTGAAGTAGCAGGTGGCGGTGAGCGGCTGCTGGCACGCGGCGCACTGCAGGCACTCCTCGTGCCAGGATGCGTCATTGACCCGCATCAGGAAGCGGTCTGAGATGATCCGCGTGCAGCCTTCACACACGGCCTGCTGGGGGGAGTCGGCGCCTAAAGGAGATGAGGGGAAAAGAGAAACCATCAAGCGCTTTGCCCTCCTAGCTATTTCTGTATTGTTAGACCAATGAAAAGGCAGATAGGTGGAGGTAACAGAGAGCTCGATGACATTCTACAGGGTAAGTCATCACTGTACTTTTAATCAAGTTCTCACCAAAACTCTTTAGACCGTGAAGGCCTGTTAAAAATCTTGAGAAAGAAAGCCCTGACTGCAATTAATGGCGGAATTGAACTTTGGTCATATGTTCACGTGCATTGTCTATTATAGGCCGCTATTTGCATTACACTAGGTTAGGGACAGATGAATGCTCAGTTTCCTCATTTTTTTATGAACAAGTGAAAATAAAAATCACTGTTACCAAACTGGTATCCAGCTTTGCAGTTAGTAACCCAACAATTTAAGGCAAAAATTTCAGAGCATATATTTCCTGAATAAATAAAACCATTTATTTTATTTTATTTTATTTTATTTTATTTTATTAATTTGTTGTTTCATTCATTCACTCATTTATTTAGGCTATTTATTTGGCTTAACAAAGCCTAGAATTCTGCCCCATCGATAGGTTTTAATTTACGTGCTCTGTTTAATTGTCGGCCACTGCAATTTTCCTTGAATGTGCCATAAGAATATATACGTTGAAGAAAACATGCAATAGACTTGAGTCTGTTGTAGTAGAACATAGCGAGGTGAAAATATTACACTTAATTTGCGTCCATGAAGCCCTTATGGCGTGCCATCGGTACCTGTACCATGGTGACCTCTTACATCAGCGTGTTTTCATACAGTCCGAAGCTTCACTTACATGGCCAACATGTAAGAAAAGTAGCGTGAAGGTAGCCTAATTTTACAATTTTACATTAAGCCAGTGAAATTATATGATAGGCAACGATGTGCCATGTAGTTTAAAAACAGCGTGATGTAAAAACACAAGTTATTTGGAATTATTAATTACTGCATTTTAACAGCATGGATAATTAAAACTAAAAAAAAAATATAACCTTCGATAAAACCCAACAGGAAAAATAGAAAGCGAATTTTAGCCTAACAAAAACAGCTTAAACAAAGAGAAAAGAAAAACAGGGAGGACACTGCACATTCGTACGAGGTTGTCCTTTAGCGGGTTAAATTATATATGTAAACATAGATTATATATAGCCTACTGTTTAATGTGAAATTGATATGATAGGCTCATACAACGGCTTTTGACCTTAGTTGAATTGTGTGTTGTCCGATTAATGATGTTGCAGTGGCCGACAGATCTTCGTCATCTTCATCTGATAAAACTCTTTTCTCAAAGCCATTATCCAATTTAAACTGTTATGCTTTGTGGAAAAAAATCTGGGGTAAGGGCTAAATGTATAGCCTAAATCTAACATTGGAGGAAAAATTAGCTATCGCTTACAGAAGTAATAAACTTAACAATACACTAATTAAATTTGAAGAAAAAAACACACAAGACTTCTGAACTCGGGTGCAGTAATTGAAGAAGAATTTGGTTTTAAAAAAATAAAGAATAATTCATGCCTTAAGCTGTAAAAAAGAATCAAACAAAAGACATGACGTTTTAAAATTAAGTTCACAGTTTGCCAGACCTAAAAACTGTCTGGTTGGGTCCCAAATCGGACCCGTTGGGTACTTAGAAATCCACACCGTGACTGCATAAAGAAAAGAAAAAACTTGAACTCACCGATCAGAACGTCCAGAGAGTTGGCATCAGTCCGCAGACGATCTTCTATTTTAATGTCGTTTAGCATCTTTAAACATGCGGTAGACTGACGATAACTGGCCGACTCGCGCCTCCCCGGACGCACCATTGAGATCAAAGCTGGTCTTTCTCACCCTTGTGAACAGTGGCACAGAACAGAGTTCGTAAAATTCGCACGGTTCAAACCTTCTTAAGTCTACGGTATCCAAGAAAGGCCGTCAGAGAGAGACACTATGCACTGAAGTGTGTAATCAAGATGTATGAAATGAAAAGGGTCCAGCAGTCCTAAACTCGATGTGCCATCCGGGGCTTAGGCAAAGAGGGTGATAGCAGAGACAGGAACCCTCCTCCTGCCCACCGCCGCTTTCTCCACCGCTCGGCAGTTGCCTGGAGTCTGGATGGATCCGCCTCCACGAGCAGCTGAACAGTGAGTCTACCTATCACACCGAATACTGTAGGCTACTGATGGGGAAAAAATATATTTAGGCTTATAAATCCATATATACTTCAATATTAGGGCCTATAGAATGGCCCTGCCTGGGTTTAAAACATGTAGCCTAACATACAGTTCCTGACAAGTAACAAAGCCGATTTTACACGTATATGCCACTTTAAAACATTTTCATTTTCAGTTGGTGGTACTTTTGATGACCCTTAGGTCATATCTTCAGTATTTTTTCTGACAATTAAGGGTTTTTAGCAACCTGGGCAACAATAAAAGGTTACACATGGTTGGTATTTCGCAGGCCAATTCCAACATTTTGAGACTCAATATGTGTCCATTTAAAATAAGGGATTATTTCTCACCAGTTTATTCCTGAATTCATAGAACAGTCTTAAAACACTGGTTAGGACATGTAGCCTCCTAACATTTTCGATTTATGGGCAGGGATTAACAATTTATTGATCTTTTAACCTATTTTTTAAAATTCAAAGTGACTGAAAAAAAGTTGAGATTTTTTTAAAAACAGAATTTTTTAAGGGAATCGTGAATACACTATAGAAACCAGGGCTTACGACTCTCTGATTTCTGTCCCTGTCCATAATGTATGTGCAACAACCTATGCTATATTCTGTGTGCTAGCTGTCCCTGAAAACATACTAAAGATAATATGATGAATTCATCAGGACATTTTATAATCGTACCATGGCATTTCTTACAAATACTCTAAGTCTTCTGAATCATTTCATGGGCCTTTGCCCAGACAGTTTCCTCACGATTCAATGTAAAATAAATAAACTACGTTTGTCGATATAAGATCAAGATTAAGTCTGTGTACATTCAGTCTGATTTTAAATTTTACAATGGTCCATACTATCACGGGAGGCCTTTTCTAGCCTACCTTCACAAAGCAGATTCACTTTTACCTTTCACTGTTAAGTATCACCCACAGATAACACCAAATGGGCTGAATAGGCCAATACGAAACGGAGACTATATCTGGCTGTTTCAAGTATCCGTCCTAGATAATTAATACTGCACTGCAAGCATTAGCTGTGTGGAAAGCAATGAAAAGCAATATTAATCACTGTCAACGTTGTCATTCACTGTCCGCTCTTTTGTTACTCGCAGAAAGGTATTCTCGTGATATATGAAGAGCAGGAGGAGGCTTTTATTAACGGGGAATGTAAAACTGAAAGATGTGCGGTTAAATTAACGCATCAAACAGACTTGTCCTCTGGTCAATAAATCAAAAGAAAATGTTAAGACAAAAATGACAAAGGCTATGCAGAAGTGTTTATTCGACATGTTTTTTTTCAATTTATTGTTTGTTAGGGGAAAAAAAGATAAAAGTCCCCTTTTTTAGTAGAACATATTGCAGTGTCAGAAGATAGTTTTTGCACTGCCCTGGCATTTATATTTACTACAATCTTATCTACTTACTGGACCTGACTCTGCATTATTATGTCGTCGATGTTATGATATTAGTCCATTACAAACATTTAATTACCTGTAAAAGATGATTAAATGTTTGTGAAAACATGTTAAAACATGTCAAATACACATTTCACTTTAAAATCTAGTATGCTGTGAATCATTTAATGTATTGTGAAAAATATCTAGACTCAATGTTTTTAAACCTGTTTTTAACCTGTTCCATTTACGAATTTTGTTATTATTATATTCTTTCTCAATAGATGCCATTACTTTAAATAGGGTCTAAGTGTATGCAGATATAAAAACACATCAATTCTACCTACTTCTTCAATGTAGGTAGAGTCTACCTCTACAGTGGCCAATCCTGACGCCCTGTGGTCAAAAACTGAAACTCATCATACATTAAACACAGTAGATCAGAGTGCAGGTAGAAAAATAAAAGAAACAGATGAGCTAAACTAAAGTTAAGAACATCATCAAAATAATGCCAAACCACAAATTGAATACATTAGTGACTATGTGCAACTGTGGACAAAAAAATATATGCTCTTTAAGTTCTTAAGTGAAGATGATGGTAAAATGTGGCATTAAAGTGAGCAGAGCCTATAAGTTCATCTCTCTGACTAAGTCTCTTCACCCATTCAAATGTATGACTGTGAGTCTATCATGCACTCTTCTTCTAGCTCTGATTTGGTCCCCACAAGCACTCACAGACCTTTTGTGCACCCCAAATTTGAAATTTTCTTTACAAAATGCTATATCAGGACAACTGATAAACAATTAAACTTGCATCAAATTATATTTGTGACACAGCAATTTTACAGAAATTGTCATCATCAGCACATGTGTAAATGTAAATGTGAATCTACGGGCCATAGTTCGTTTTCGTCCTGTGGGCCTGTAGGACCTGTGGGATTATCAGACAACTGTGCCATATTAGTTTTGAGTGTAGCCGAATTAAGGCACACCCTAACAGTTCATTCTGCTAATTTGCCAGCAGCTGTTGTATAAAACAGAGGCAAAGACAAGAGCAGGTTTGATCTTCTTAACCAACAGATGCCACTAACTGCCTGTAAACCTAATAGCATGCATATATACATGTATATAAGAGTGTCAAAGCAGAGTGAAGACTCTTTGATAACATGTGCCCCACACATTGACTTCCAACATTTCCAAGAATTTAATGAGAAGCTTTTAGTCAAAGAGAGCTGTTAAAACAGCCTCCAAGGAAATCATCAACAGCTGACGTCCTTGTTAACACTTTTCATAATGCTGTCTGAGTGATGAATATAAGCAGTTGGAAAGGTTGTGGAAAATTTGGCAGCAGTCTTAAAGAAATTGTGGTGGTACCAAAACGAAGCACTTTGAGTAGTTGTGTGTGACAAACTGTCATAGAAATCAACAAGATAAACTGGATGCTTCTGCAGGTCTTTTTGACAGATCAATCTGTTTCAGCCATTAACTTAATTTTTGGTATTTCCTTCCCCTGCTTTAAGGGAACTTATTTTTGAAGAGGAGGACGCATCATGATTTGGGCCAAAAAAAAAATGGGAAAATAAATGTGACTAAAAGAGAGAAAAAGACTTTTGAAAAAATATATCAATTGTATAAAACATTGAAAATATTGATATGTGAGATTTTTCATCTGATCCTCAGTTAGAAAACTGTCCACATTAAATACAAAAATGCATCAAGAGGGTAACATTTTATAAATTCTCAATTGTCCACAATTTCTACAGTGTCTGTACATGACAACTATGGCTAAGTACACAAAGATTGTTGTTATGATAAATCAACGGTAGTTTGAGAAAAGTAAGAGTTAAGCAAATAAAACAGTTTAGGTTACTGAAATTAAAAGCTGGAAACCCCAGCATAATGTGCAGAGGGATTGTCCAAAAGGAACAAAAACTGTGCTAAAAACCTTAACTGTCGAGGTTCTTCAGAAAGAAAGAAACACAATGGTACCTTTTATGTTTTTATATATATGTAGATGAATAAAATGGAATAAGATAAAGGAAAAAATAACAGGTTTAGTTCACCTGCTATGACAGTATAACAATAACATACCTTAATTTAATGAGATAAGGTGTGCAGTATTGAAACAACAGCCTGCTCAAAATCATGTTGAAGATAAATAAGAGTGAAAGATTAACCAAAGCTTATGAACTTTCCTTTAGGACATTTATTGAAGGCCCCACCAAGACCCTATTGTCATTTAAGTTTGGGCGTTGGATCATTCTTAGCAATGGTGTTAAAGTCAATTTAATTTCAAATGTTTTCATCTGCAAAGGGTTGAGTGCTTAAAAGTGATGCCACCTCTGGTTACAATTTCAGGGATTTAAAGGTCTAGTGGAATTTAGTAGTTCCAGACTGCAACCAACTGAATATCCCTCCACTCACTCTATGTTGACAGGAAGTATCTAAAGTCAGAGTTTGGGTTTGTCCATTAGGGCTGCTGTGGAAACATGAGTGCAATATGGTGGACTCCATGA
Organism: Acanthurus tennentii; assembly: GCA_029783805.1. Lineage (NCBI taxonomy): Eukaryota > Metazoa > Chordata > Actinopteri > Acanthuriformes > Acanthuridae > Acanthurus > Acanthurus tennentii. Next base: position 1,757,505 of record JAPZDZ010000011.1, read on the forward strand.
AAGAGGACCTGCTCTCTGTGTGAATATAAGGGGCATATTCTAAGGTAATAAAGAAAAAACAATTCTTATTTTCAGGTAATTAAACTCATATGATAACATAGTTATAAAAATTACATTCCATTTCTGCCATACTCTGATTATAGATCCACCTAAATCTTGATGTCAAGTTTATCTGTAAGCTCTAAAAGGTTTGTGAGGAAAAGTCTAAAATTGTAGGTAATGTTTAAGCGACCATCTTGTATGCAGGCTACCTGAACTCCACAAGACATGGTGAAATATACTAAAGAGAGTTGGTTTCAAGTGCATTCTGTTTTCTACAAAACACTTTCTAACATGTACTGAGCCACACATACTCATTGGAACAGAGGCAAAGTACCAGGCATTTTTCTTGTTTAAGGAATACATTTTTCCTCAAGGAAATGTGATTTTTTTTTAAAAATGTACTTCAGATCAGACTAATTTTCATGTATTTTTCTGCATTCCATTTCATATTCCAGAGCAGTGATGATGGAAGAGCACTAAATACTGAGCGTCTTCAGTACTACTGTTCTGTTAGTGCACTAGTTCACAAACTAGGTCGCATTGATCTTATTTCATTTAAATGGCTGCAAGGGACTTGAATGAGATATCAAAGTGCAATCGAAAACAGGCTCACTTGGACTGACATCTGGCAAGCAGAGTCCCAGCACATAAAATTCCTAATCCGAGCTGTTTTCGACACCTTACCTAGCCCAGCATGGCAGCACACTGCCATGAAGTGGAAATAGGCTGCAGAGGCTTCACTGGCTGCACCCTCTGCAGAGTGTACACTCTGCTGGGCATGAATGGGCTGCTAGAGAGAAGAGTAACAGAGGCAGCACAGAGAGCCTCTGGATAGCTGTGGATAAAGAGGGGTGATCTGTGGTCTTTGGGGCTTGATTAATCCTGGTTGGGTCGACTGGGCGAGGGTGTATTGATGTTGTGTGCTCTGAAACACCCAAAGAACCAGAGAAACACTGCTGGTTATGTGCATATCCATAGGATGTGGCTTCCATCAACTTGGATCTTTTTTTATTAGTTTCTTCCAGTATCATTGTTAATGACTTATAAAATTGTGTGTTGGGGGCATGACTTTTTTTTAGCTTTTGAAGGGGGGGGAATACCAGAAAAAAGGGAGAACCACTTCCCCTATAAAAAAAACCTGACTCATGATTCTGTTAGACAAAAAAAGAAGTTATTTGGCAGACCTCCAGCTCTTCTGTAGTAGTTGTCATCACTCCAGAACCTGTCTGTGCTGCCCTGAGGCCAGTCTACCTGTGCATTTATGTAAAGAAAAGTCAGTGCCAAATTAATTTGATTAAATTAATAAGTGCATGCCATCTTCAGCCCAATACAAGCAATCATCTTACAGTAATCACTGACATGTTAATTACACATAATGACAATCCATATCATTTACACTCATGCAAGTGCTGGAGGTAGTGGATTTTGTGTGTGTGTGTGTGTGTGTGTGTGTGTGTGTGTGTGTGTGTGTGTGTGTGTGTGTGTGTGTGTGTGAGAGAGA
>JAPZDZ010000011.1:1775519-1796165 GCA_029783805.1 Acanthurus tennentii
GCCCCCGATGTCCACGCGATGTTGCAGAGGCGTGTCAACCATGACAGCCCCACAACATCCAGGGCCTTGAGGAACTCTGTGCGGATCTCATCCACCCCCATGCCCTGGCATCGAGGAGCTTTTTTGACCACCTTGGCGACCTCCGCCCCAGAGATTCCTCAAAGGAAGGCGTGTCGGTGGGATTAAGGAGGTCTGTGAAGTATTCCCTCCACCGATCCACAACATCCCGAGTCAAGGTCAGCAGTGCAATGTCCCCACCAATCACAGTGTTTGCTTCCCCCTCCTGAGACGCCAGATGGTGGTCTCCGTTCTCCATGGCCTCACCGAACTCCTCCCATGTCCGGGTTTTTGCCTCGGCGACCGCCGCAGCTGCACTCCGCTTGGTCTGTTGGCACTTGTCTGCTGCCTCAGGAGTCCCACAGGCCAAAAGGGCCCGATAGGACTCCTTCTTCAGCTTGACTGTATCCCTCACCGTCATTGTCCACCAACAGGTACGGGTGTTGCCACCACGACAGGCACAACCACCTTACGGCTGCAGCAGCGATCGGCCGCTTCAACATAAGGTCCCCGCCTTTGGCTGCCGCCCAACTCACACAGCACCCGACCCCTTTGGCCTTTCCTGCAGGTGGTGAGCCCACGGGAAGGGGGTTCTACGTTGCCTCTTCGGGCTGAGCCCGGTCGGGCCCCATGGGAGCAGGCCCAGCCACCAGGCACTCGCCATCGAGCCCCACCCCCAGGGGGGGTGTCCGGGCAAGGGAAACTGGAAGCCATTAATCTTACTCATCATTGGGGTCTTGTGAGCTACGCTTTGTCTGGTCCCTTACCTCGGACCAGTTTTCCATGGGTGACCCTACCAGGGGCATAAAGCCCCGACAACTGAGCTCCTAGGATCATTTGGACACACAAACCCCTCAACCACAACCACAATAAGGTGGTAGCTCTGGGAGGGAAGTTCAATCTATTAAGTTCACAAAAGAAAGGATCCAAATGCAGACACACAAAACAGGCCAGTAGAAACAAAAAACAAGCTTTATTCAAAGTAAAGCTGATACAAAGCAAAAACCAAAGGCAAAAATGCAGTCAGTAAATACAAAAAACATGAAATGGAAAAAAGCAAAAATTAAACAACAGACTGGGAAGGAAAGACAGGCTGATATGCAGATTCAAGGAGCAGATTGCAGATTCAAGGAGCGATGACCTGTTGAAAAACTAGTAGATTTGCAGATATGAGCTGATGCTTTTATTCTTGATAAATCCTAACAAAAGATTTTTTTCTTAGGTTTTGTGCATGGAGGACCTGCTATTTTATTGAACCACTGAATCTGGATTTCAAACCAGGCAAAGCCACAACATAGACAGAAATGATTTGAATAGCACATTAGGTCCTGTCTAATCCAGAGTTCCTAAAACTTCAGATTTATATCCTTTCTTGTTACATCTTGTGCAAATGATTTCTGTGTAAGACTAGCAGTATCGAGGAGGAGGGTTTTATAATCAACTAGTCAACTATCAAACTGGTACTCAACACTGAGCCTCCTTATAGATTAGTCATCCATGTATGTTGAAAGATTCATGGAATTCCCGCAAGAAAGCAGTCCTTACTACAGTCAAACAGTATTTCCAGCTCAGACAAGCCTGTTGAGGGTTTAGCTTGATCAGATTATACAGTAAGTCTCATTGAGCCTGTCGAGCAGATCAAGGGCTCTTCTTTTTCACCCACCTGAGGCTGGCATTCTTTTTTTTTATAACTTAACCATTACTTCACTACTGTAATTGATAAACCTTAAATTATAGACAAATTGGGTGCTTTTTTTAAACGATATCCCTCCATGTTTAAGTAGTGTTTGCTGTAACTATCTTATTCATTACCAGTTTGTCATGATGGTATGTTTTGTTTGTCTTCTTATGATATAACTGTGGCCCTTAGCAATAAATAAATGAATGAATCCTTTTCTTGCCAGCCTTGCCCAATTTTTTTTTCATCCTGACCTCTGTGATTTGGCTCTGCATATTGATTTAGAAGTTACCTGGCTAAATGAGTAATCCTGCTTGGTGCAGTTATCCCTACTGAGATTCTAGTTTCTGAAGCAATAGTTTCTTTTTGATGACCATGAATAGTGTTGTTTTTTTTTTGATGTATAACCTGTGTACAGCTAAGCACATTTTTCCGACTCAAACTCAGACTCAGCAGACTCATTAATAGGACACTTATGCTAGCATGTTGGCTTTTGTTGTATTTTGTTTTATTGGAATATCATATTTAATTATACATTTAAACATTCATTACAGAGTTTCTTCAATTACTAAAATAGCTTTCATTAAACAAATGAAAATCCCCCCTCGGATAGCTTTGGTGCAGTACAACCTTTTATAGTTGGGAGTTATTGATAGCCTGCAAATTTGTACACAATGGAAACTTTAATATATATTGTAAAATATGTTGCTTATCATTTGGTGCTTGTTTGCTGTTGTGATACATATATTACTTTTTTGTCCCCATCAAATAGGTGAAATACACTAATTAGTAGCCTAAATAAATTTAAAGTAATAACACTTAAGTTTTTGCCCTTTGTTCTGCCCTATGGCAAATCTTGCCCTACCTGTGCAGAGCAGAATACTAGTATTTTTATGAGGACTGAAATTTTTGTATTGGACATTCGTTTGCACAAAATATTGCAAATAATATCGAATGATAAGTTGTCTTTTTAAACAAACAAACACAATTAAAAAACAAAATTGAGATAGTTGTAAATCGTCCTTTATTCTGAAAAGTGGAACCGGAAGTGAAAGTGGGCTGCTACCGCTACCGCGGCTCAGCACAGCAGACTCACTTGACTTGCAGTTGTGTGATGAATCAGACATTGTGCATGATTACCTATCAAAAGAGTTATGGTAACCAGTGGGAGTATGCATGGATAAAATGGGACAAAAATAATATGTGTGCCCCTTAATGGATATGACATATCAAGGTGAGACGCCGATATAAATTTACTATTGTGGGAGGCTACGACAGCAGCTAATGTTGACCACTGCCAGCAGCTACCTCAAGAAAGCTTTAGTAATTTTAGCCTATACATGCTTACGAGCTAAGTAGAAACGAACAATACTACTTCTTCCAATGACAGTCGAGGTTAAATGTTTTTAGTAGACTAAATCCCAAATGTATTCAGTGTTGCTCTGTTTAGGTAAACTTAGGTTAACGCTGACCTAGCTCATATATGAGTTTTAAGCTAATGCTAATCATTTAGCGAGTTAAAGAATATCTAGGAAACACAACGCCTACATCAGCTAATGTCAAAGTTGCCGAGGTTTTCATTGTTTTTTGGATGAAGATGTTCAAGGGTGTCAGCAGACTTTGGTGGTGAAGAAATTTATATTCTTTAGGTAAGCTACCCATTAAACTTTCAATATGTAATGGTTTGTTTGAAGTGACAAAGCAAACTTGACAAACTTGGCATCATCATCACAACAGCTTAGCATTACCTGCAGTTAGCACCAATAAAGACTGCAATAAATCTCCGACTACAATAAGAACCATTAGATATAATTGTAACTATATGTTTCTGGGTATTTGGTGTTTATTATTAGCTTACTAAATTTAGATATGTACCAGCGCGTGTGTGTCATAGCATCCTGCTTTTAACATGCTAACTCAAATTTTACAGTTCGGCTAATACATCACCAAGAGAGGGGACTGTTTTGCCCTTGCTCCTATATCTCGTCTGCGTGTTGAAATTACCAACAGTTAGTGTTCACAGTGTAAATACTCAGGACGGTGAAACTTAGGCTTTGTATGAGACCATTTGTTTACTGTTTAGTACAAGTGGCCAGTGATGACTAACATCCAGTTAAGAAGTACATGACGACATGTCAATATTTTCACCACAAAATCACATTATTGTTTTGGATTTGGCTCTAGGCTACTCCAAGTAGTGTATATAACGTGAAATAATAATAAAGATAATATAGAAATGTTTTTAAAATATTGTCTGAAATGAAATGTAACAGGTAAAATAGTAGATAATATAGAAACTAACTGTATGCATGAATAGATAACTTCATCTTAAACTCACATTACTGATTGACATTGTTATGCATTAAGTGCCTGTTCTTGGGGTTGAGCATCGAAATCTTCTTCAGACTAAGCCTCACTTTTGTTATTTGCAGGCTACTTAGTATTAGCAACAAAACTACAGTTGATCTCCACAGTTTTAATTATTCTTGGCTTGAGTTTTGGTAGGAATTAAATCAGCAATTTAGTTTTTCTTGAGCTTGATCTATACCAGAGACTAAAGGTCATATTATGCTTGGCTATGCCACTCTGAAGTCAAGAGTTTCAAACCTTATCTGAACAGCCACATAGTTTGTTTCCATGCTGTTATATTTAGTTAAGTGACAAAACTGTTGTGTCAAGATGAAAGAAGATGACTTAAGAAAATCAAACATCAAATCAAAGTGACCATTGCTTGAAAAATCACAATGACATCTTTATAACATGACAAACTGAAGCTGTTCCCTTATCATAAGTAACTAAGCTTGAGAACCATTTAGAAATATGCACATTAATTTTTTTAAACATAATCTTTTCTGACTCTAAGATTAATTCACACTTTCCAGTTGCACTATTTTCTAACCATTACCTCACTTCATACAGGTTCTGGCACCTTTCCTTCCTTGGGGCACAGAAAATAAGCAAGAAAAGGACATGGGAAAGAGAACTGCTCTCCACTTTTCATCAGCCACTACTTTGACACTCTCAGATAGAGAGATTGAATGGAAGTGAAAAGAATCATCTAGTTTATAGGCAAGAGAGTGAGACAAAGAGAAACATCCAAAGTATAGTAAAGCAGAGGAAATGGCTTTCTTGGACAATCCAGCCATTATTCTGGCCCACATTAGACAGTCTCATGTGACCAGTGATGATACAGGGATGTGTGAAATGGTACTTATAGACCAGGATGTGGATCTGGAGAAGTGCCAGCTGGCTCTGGTGCCTGGCAGCAGCTGTGGGTCAACAGGGCCAGGCTCCCTGAGTGAGGGGGGCAGCAGTGTGACAGACAATCATGCCTGTGACCTCTCCCAGTCCATGGACATCACCTCCAGCTGGGACTTTGGCATCCGCAGACGCTCTAATACAGGTAGGCTCATCTTCAGGTTCTGGGTGGTTTGCAAGCCAGGCTTTCTGTCAGCAAACATCCTTCTTGTAATTATGGAGGGGACAGTAAAAAAGCCTGCTCTGTTGTTGCTTGGAGGTGGTTTGTGTGTCTAATCTTGGCAAGTGGTGTCGTGAGGCTAAAGTCAAATTGTGTGCTATGGAAGGTTGTTACTGCACAAGTGGAAAGCATGGGGATTTATCGTAATTCACTGTGCAAATCCTGTAATTGCTATGAGGTGAGTAGCACGGATCACAGTAATAATGCTTTTGTTTGTTTGCCAGCATACTTCGTAAATAAGGATATCATTATTTTATTTTATTATGCCATCCACTAGGCAAGTTGCACTTTGTAAGACTTGATATGTCAGTAGGAGTGCAACTGTTTCTTTTGAGTAATTCTGCCTTTATTTGATAGTTTGACAGTGAGGTAGGCAGGACATGTGGTAATGATACGTATTCAAGTTTCCTAAGCTGGAAACCAGGACATTGAGATAACATTGTAAGCATCTTACACCACAAGGTAATTGGGGTGCCCTGGCCCCTTTCGCTCTGACATTCAAAGCATTCAAAGTGAAAAGTGCTCTTACACTAACGCATCCCTCCAAAATCACAAGATTACAAAAAATAAAACCACTGATTATTACAAGATTAAATTTCAGTGCTCAGGCCTTTGGATATGTTACTGCTTTTCACTTGTGATAATGAAAATTTGCTAGATCATGCAGTTTTTTTACTCTTTTTTTTTGCCAAAAAGCTTGCCTGTTCTGTTTTTGGCTCCACTTAAGTGTTTTCTAGACATTTTGCCTGGCCTCAGTAAAAAGCATGTCCACTGAGTAGTCATGACGTTTTTGTTAAGTATAATACCAAGCATATCAGCCTGTAGAGAAAACACATAATGGTGATTCCTCGAAAAAGACCCAAAAAGCATGCTTATGAGAGGCAACTATTTTAACCAACATCTGATAATTAATGTGTCGACAAAATGAGTTGAGTGTGGAACTCTTTGATTCAGCTCAGTCAACTGATTAATGGATCAAGTCATATATTTACTTCTCAGTGATAAGAGCAGCTTTTTTCAATGTAGGGGAAAAAAGAAAACCTTGAGAATTTTGACAAAGAGGGGAAAGTTGAGACAAGTTGCTTCATAAGTCAGTTAGGTGTTGATGTAAGAGAAAAAATAACACATCACTTTACTGCAGATCAGACATTAAACTAAAGTTATAATTACCAGCTTAGTCATGTAAATTTATAAGATAAGCCAACCACGGCACTTTGTGGTCAAAAAAACATTTCCCTCCCAGACCACAATTAAAAGAGCAACTGCTGACAAAACACCATCAATTGCAAACAAGATTTCATGTAGTTGTTCTGTTTTGTTTTGTTTTGTTCATATTGGTTGAAATGGCCTTTACATCCCAACTGCAATCAATAACTTGAGACTCTGAAGAAGAGCAGTCATCTATATCCTCTGTATCCCTGTAAAAATGCAGACCAGTCACTACTTTGCAAATATATCTGATCAAATGCCCCCCATCTTCCTGCTTGTACTTAATCCTACTGTGCACCAGCCTGCGCTCAAAGCACGTCACCACCAGTGCTGCTGCCAAAGATATGTTGTTACAAGTTTACTACAGAATGGAAGAAAAAAAGCAAAAATCATCAGTGCCACAGTTACTTTCAACAATGTGTAATTCTGTTATGAAGCAGTTACGATACGACAGAGCTCGTGCAGGTGGATGGGACGGACCTCTGGGGGCAAGATTGGTTTTAGATTGGAGCCCTAGAGTGCCACTTTCAAATTTTGCTAGTTTTCCAGAATTACCAACCCCAGCTTTAAACACACATTTTGTAAGATAGTAAATCTAGTCACTGTGATTATGATTTGTTTACTGAGGAAAAATATGGCAGCTCAGTGACACATTTATAAGGTATTCTGTCTTAAGGGCAACAAGTGATGGTCTCTTCATTTTTTGTTAGTTTGAATTTAGGCTTAGTCACCTTGTGTTCTTTTTTAGCCAATACATCTCAAAGTTAGAGGTCCCTATCAACATCAAATCATCCAATTAGTCATCAAATGGGTGTACTGTATTCAAGTTGGGATGGGCGTGTGTAAAATGACAGGTTAAAAAATTGATTAAATCAGTTTAAATCAAATGGAAAGAGGGTGAATCTATTTTAAGCTAAATTCAAGTACTCTAATTGGAAGGTAAATGTGGTTTTTGGTGACAAAGGGAGTCCAAAGGTAGACAACATGTCTTCTTTTGACTCCCCTGATTTTTGTACTAAGTTTGGTGCAGTGTTGGTTCTGGGGTGGGTAGAAAGCTGCAATCCACTGAGACTATCAGATTTGAGACTGAGTACTGACCTGTGGTGGCTGTCTCATCAGGACTCCAACAAGACAGCTGCGAGAAACCTGGTGCTGCTGGTAAGATAAGAAGGGTGTACAGAACCATTTTAACAACACATACAAGTTTTATTTGATGTTAGCTTTTCTTTTTGTGTGTACTGTATGTATTTGTGTGTGTCACTGTTTTTATAAAGTGGGTCATGTCAGTCAACTTATCACAAGGAAAAAAGCCAATGTGTCTTTTAAAAAAAAAAAGCAACCCTCTTTTCTTCATATATTATATAATGGGCCGAATGACAGATATACATTTAAGCCAACGTGTACAGTATTTCATTGAGAGGTTTAAATAATAATAAATTATTCTATTTCACCACATGTTTAGATACTCTTCTTGTTTTTGTGTGACTGAAATTTAAAAAGTTTTTCTTTTATTTCAGCCCAAAGACTTGAAAGGTTAAGGAAAGAACGGCAGAACCAAATCAAGTGTAAAAACATTCAGTGGAAAGAGAGGACGTCCTCCCAATCAGGTAGTGTTCCTAACTATTTTTAAATATATGTTACACTGATTAAAAAAAAAAAACTTGTTGTAATTTTGTAACAAATCCCCATGTTTAGCTTTTTACCTACTCTATACATAAAGGCTGCAGAGAAATCTAAGTATTCAAATTAGATTTATGTCTTACTCTAAAAAACCATATAGATTGATTCCCAACCTGGGGTGACAACTTCTGCATGGAGTTGTGAGTCAAATCTGAAGTATTAAAAGATAACTGACAGGATTGCTTCAAATGTCAACTGGAAAAAGTGATACATTTTTTTTTTAACTTTTTGACTCTTCAATTTTGATTTTTTTTTCCCTTGTGAATTAATGGTTAATTTTATGTCCAACAACACATTAAATGCAGGTACTTGAAAGAGACTGATTACTGACATATCAAGATGTAAAGACTTGCATAAGAAAATATACAGCAAAATGTTCACTGTTTTTGTATTCTGATATATACTCCATTCATTAATCAAGGGCCAATAATAATAATGATAATAATAATGATAACGATAATGATAATGATAATGATAATGATAACGATAATGATAATGATAATGATAATGATAATGATAATGATAACAATAATAATAATAATAATAATAATAATAATAATAATAATAGCTTTTCACAGATTGTAGCTGAATTATAGCATCTGCACCGAAGCTAGAATTCAGCTATGTTCCTGCAGCAAGAAGAAAGCATTATATGTTTTCAGTGTACTTCAAAATGACCAAATGTTTGCTGTATGTTGTTAATGTTTTTTGACCAGTGGAGGACCTGGGGTCCCTTTTTGAAAAAAGGGACTTTAAAGACAGGCTTCGGACAACAGGTATTAAGTCTACCCTTTCACTGCGGCTAGAGCAGTGTCCCCAGCAACTCAACAACCCCTTCAATGAATACTCCAAATTTGATGGCAAGGTTAGTTATTCCCCATTTAATTCTCAATTTATATTGATTGCTCGCACTGAAATAATGTGCTCTTACAGTCTGTTACAGTATGCACTGAAATTGTGCCTTTATGCACATATTAAAAGCATAAAATCAAAATCTCACAGAATAATATGCTAAAAGACCTACATGAGGAGCAGAGCTTACTATTTATGTTGACTTTTACAAAAGTTTAAATGAAACTTGTCTTTAAAGGATGACAGCTCTTGTAACAGAGTGTTTGATTCTCCTCATTCCTGTCGCCTTTAAAGAATTTTGTAAACCTCGTACCCAGCTAGTCCTCTGTTTTTTCTCAACCTCCTGGCAAGTACCAGGTCATCAACATCCATTTTCCTGGAGTGTGCAGTGCACCTGGTGCATGCTATGTGCCAGTGTTCAGAAAATTGTGGTTGATTAGTGTGGATGCTCACATCAGTATTGTCATAGCTATGGTTATAGTTCCAGACTTCGTTTGGATGATCTTTAATTGTTGATATGATATTATTCATTACATATAGCCAACCAGATTGTGCTGTGAGCAGGACATTTAGCAAGACTACAGAGTGATGACAACAGACAGAGTGGCTCAGTTATTTTTAAAGTAATTATCTTAAATTTGATAAAGGACATAATAAAAATAATTTGCAGATTTCTTTTTTCTCATTGACCAGTCACTTGATTGACGAGTTTGTGTGCTGTCAGTTGACCAAGATCTTAATTCTTGACTACAGCCATAGTAAAAAAACAGATTGATCATGATTATACTTTTAGTGTTGTGCTTGAGTGTGTGTGGTCTTTATTGTTGCAGATTGGCTTAAGTGTGGTAATCTGATACCCTTAAGTTTTAAAATAACTTTTACTGTGGCTTTTTTATTACTTAATTCACTACCATAAGAGCTTTTTGTGCATGATGTATTCACTGTCTTTTTTTTCTTTTAGGGACATATTGGGACAACAGCTACAAAAAAGATAGACGTTTACCTCTCAATGCAGATAGCTCAGGAGAAAGTGCATCCAATGACAGTGGTAACCATTGCCAATGCCCGTGTCCATGACCTCATTGGGCTCATCTGTTGGCAGTACACAAGTGAGGGACGAGAACCAAAACTCAAGTGAGTGCAAATACAGTTCAACTCCAGTTTCACTGAACTCCAGTTTCTCTCTAATAAGCTCCTCTGTCTCTCTGTTTGCCCTTGTATGTCACATCTCTTAACAGTGAGAATGTGAACGCCTACTGCCTTCACATTGCTGAGGATGATGGTGAGGTAGACACTGATTTTCCTCCGCTTGACTCCAATGAGCCAATCCATAAGTTTGGTTTCAGCACTCTGGCTTTGGTGGAGAAATACTCTTCACCTGGCCTCGCCTCCAGACAGTCACTGTTTGTCAGAATGTAAGTAAGAAACAGTAACATATTCATCCTTATAATCATCAGTGGGGGTGAAAATGTGTTTGTTGTTTTTTGTTTTGTTTTTTGTTTTGTTTTTTGGTGAAGCTGAGGTCATGGACTTCACCAGTTATTTAATTATGTATGTTGTTCAATTCAATTAAATTTTATTTATATTGCGCCAAATCACAGCAAAGTTGTCTCAAGACACTTTACATATAGAGCACACTCTATAATTAAATTTATATTTTAAATTTATAAGAACTCAACAATTGAAAGCAATTCCCACATGAGCAAGCACTTGGCGACAGTGGCGAGGAAAAACTTCCTTTTAATAGGCAGAAACCTCGGCCAGATCTAGACTCAGAGGTGGGCAGGATCTGACGGCACCAGTCGGGTTGAGAGAGAGAGAGAGAGAAGGGGGGGCAAGAGGGGGAGGGGAAAGAGATATATAGAAAGCTGAGAGAGAACAAAGCCAAAAGCTAAGATAAAACTTTGGGCTCTATTTTCGTAGACCCTGCCCTGCTCTGCGCCAACGGGGTGTGGCCAGTGCATTTTGCAGTTTTTTCTGTCCCTCCCACCAGAGCAAGTGGCAAAGAGGGAGGAGAGAAGGCATGAGTGGGTTTGACACAGCCGAGTGTAATCTTCACCGATCAAATTGAACTTCTCTCCTTGCCTTTAAATGCGCTGTTGGCGAGGCACAGTGCCAATTTTGCCTCGCCACCACCATGAACAAAGACAGCAGCCGCTCCAGGCAGTCAAACTGATGTGCTGGTCCGGGAGGTCCTAGCTCGCAGTACCAGAATATATGGTAATGCGAGCTAGGACCTCCACGGGCTGATGATGCAAAAACAACCTGGGAGGGAGTTACTAATATTGTCAATCAAGTTTGCCAAGATATTCTGTGAACCCCTGCCCAATGTAAAAAACGGTTCAATGATGTAAGGAGAAGGGCCCAAAAAAAGTTGTCAGAGCAAAGAAGGCACACGGTGGCTACCGGGGGCAGCCCCTCCACCAGCCTAAGGTAGAATTGCCACCCGTCCCATTTTTACTGGAATTGTTCTCTTTTTTTCACTAGCTGTCCCGTGACACAATTTGTCCCTTTTTTAGGGGAAAATACAAAAACCTCATTTGATTTCCTTCATTCTGTTGTCTAGAAAGGTCCCCCGTGCTTCTGCAGCTATTTAAAATTGTTTCCATTTACTTCCCAACTATACGTACATCACACGCGCGCACCCTATCGCTCAAAGTGGCTCCAGGGAGGGAAACTTCACCTACATCGGCGCCGAGGTCTTCTTTTCACCATTTGAAATGGGAGGAGAGACAACTGACGAGGAAGGAGATGGAGCAAATACATGCAAGCCACCAGCAAGAAAAAATGATATACTAGTTACAGTTAGGGTTGCCACCATTGATTTGTGAAAAAACAAGACACTCGTACAAATATTTGGGGCGGAGGGCTCGGCCACTTTTACCAGTTCAGAGTGTCGCCCAGTCAGGATTGTAATGAAATTAGAGCCCTATATGTTAAACTAGATGTAAGCTATATGTAAGTGTTATATAATAATGATACTATTAATAATACTAGTACCAGTACCAATAATAATATTGCTAGTAATAATAATAATAACAGTTGCCCTGAGCATCAAGTAGAGCCACAGCAGAGGGCACAGCTAAGATCAGCAATCCCGGCGCGACCTCAGTCCATGGGTATCTGCCAGATAAGAAAGCACAAAGACTCCGAGGAAGGAGGCAAGTTAGTAACAGACATTAATTGAGCATGAATGCAGAACATATAGAGAGAGAGATGAAAGAGAGGAGCTCCCCTGAGTCCCCCAGCAGCCTAAGCCTATTTAGCAGCATAACTAGGGGCTGGTCCAAGGCGAGCGTGAGCCAGCCCTAACTATAAGCTTTATCAAAAAGGAAGGTTTTAAGCCTACTCTTAAATGTGGAGAGGGTGTCTGCCTCCCAGACTGAAATTGGAAGATGGTTCCGCAGGAGAGGAGCTTGATAACCAAAGGCTCTGGCCCAATCTACTTTTGGAGATTTTTGGAACCACCAGTAAGTCTGCGTCCGGAGACCTTAATGGTCTAGTTGGATAATAGGGTACTACAAGCTCTTTAAGATATGATGGTGCCTGGTCATTAAGCGCTTTGTAGGTGAGAAGAAAGATTTTGAATTCTAATCTAGATTTTACAGGTAGCCAGTGCAGGGAAGCTAATACTGGAGTAATGTGATTTCTTATCCCAGTTCTTGTCAGTACACGTGCAGCAGCATTTTGGATCAATTGTAGACTCTTGAAAGACTTAATTGGGTACACCAATAGTAAGGAGTTGCAGTAGTCCAGTCTGGAGGTAACAAATGCATGGACTAATTTTTCCGCATCTTTTTGTGATAGGATATGCCTGATTTTTGCTATGTTACGGAGATGAAAGAAGGCAGTCCTTGAGATTTGTTTAATATGAGAGTTAAAGGACATATCCAGATCAAATTTAACCCCCAGATTTCTTAAAGTGGTACTAGAGGCTAAAATAAAACCCTCTAGAGGAGCTATATTATGGGATAGTCTGATCCGATGTTGTTTAGGGCCAAGTACTATAACTTCGGTCTTATCTGAGTTTAGTAATGTTGAGCCTCAACATCACTCTCTGAACAAAAAGAGGTCTATTTGTAAAAGCCAAAGCCTGATAAGAAACAGGGATACGAAGAGACAAAGAAATGCTGCCAAAACCATTAGGTCTCGCAAAATCACACAAGAGAGTGAAACCTGGTTTGAATTAGAGTCCCTGTCCACCCACAACTTTTTTTTCTTTCTGATTCTAAACATTCCCTCGCCTCCTCTCTCTTTCTTCTAACTTCACTAACCCTTGTACACATCTGTATGCACACCCACACAACCATAGCTTATAGATAGTATGGTAGCATGATTCAGCTCTGCACCATGTCTTCTCATGGCGGAAATGACACATACATTCTCCATTTTGGTCCTCAGCTTCTTTGTTCTAGCTTTGCTGCGCAACTGCTACCTTGAACTCTTGCGTGACATAACTACCCATGTGATCATGTTCACCATCTTGCTTTCTCTCGTCATTTACCCACATCATACAAACACACATATGCACACGTGTGTGTGCCTGCTGGCCGTTGCCACTGTTGTTTCTTTAGTGTAGTTGCTTGCTAGATCCACTTGTATTGTAGTTGTAGTAGTTCAATAGATGTTTATTAAAGTAATTATTGATTTATAATCATTATTAATTAGATTTCATAGATATAATTGTAGATTTAAAGAGCAGTTGAGACAAGAAACAAGAATGTGAGAGCATTATCATTGTTGACTGGAGAATCAACACAGACATTAAACCAATCTTATACTGACAATCGAACACAAACCACCTGGGTGAAAATTAGGAATATTAACCGCTTAACCATAGAAAACCTGAACATTATTAACACTGTACTTTATATTGTGACCCATTAATTAAGATTGAATCAAATTATTTGATGTGGAATTGATCGTATTAAATACCCCTACTTACACAAAGTCATTTGAGATAAAGTGAAGAATTATGCTTTACCTTGTGGTAATAAGTTCAAGATAGAACCCCGCTGCCCGTCGGAGCCGGCGGCAACTCGCCCCAGACACGCTCCACTGCTGCCGCTCAGTCCGCACTGCGACCCAAGCTCAGTGTGTGCCTTCTTTCTCTCATGCAGGCAGACCAGCACATAACTGCACTCACTGCTTTAAGTCATCATTTCTGCCAGACAACAGTTGCCATGCAGACACACAATGGGGCACAGCCCTACTTATCAGTAAAGGTTGGCAGGTGCACATGATGACAAAAAAATATTTACACCACAGCTTTGCAAGCCATCAGCAGCTTTAATATATTTTTATCAGGGTGTAAAAAATTACTTTTTGTCTAAACACCTAATAACCATGACTTTATAAATCATGTCAGCCACGTCAGTTAAAAACTCTTTGAATGACAAAGAGCAGACTTTAACTCCTTTGCGCTCTCTGTTTCCATTTACTCTATGTATTTTTAATTTTCCACTACAAGTTGAATTTTATTTTATTAGTTTCATGCAAAAAACTCATGTCCTTCTGTTTTTCATACTCTTGTTGAAAACTGTGAATGGAAACACACTTGGCTGTGTTTAAGTATATGGGTTCCTACAAGGCTGAAAAAAAATCGAAGTACCCATTTTGGTGAGAAGACAAGCTACCTGTCCGTCATTCTTTACCGCGCTGATACACAACGAGGAGACTGATGATCTCATCGGCTTGCTCTCTCTCTCTCTCTCTCTCACTCTCTCTCACTCTCTCTCACTGTATACCGTTGATGTATTTACTTTTACAGGTTTTGTCTCTTGCTGTGCCTATTATTATAATATGTATGTTCAAACCCTAGCAAGGAAGTTAAGGTCCCCACTTTCACTTTCACAAGCCGGCTGTCAGTTATTCCTTATTGTGCCGGTACACGACGAGCATCGTGCCAATCTCATCAGCTTTTTAACTTTCGCCCTCTCTCGCTCTCTCTCTCTCTCTTGATCGCGTTTGTTAATTGATATTTACGGATTTGGCCTTCAGCTGTGGCTTTTTTATGGCTTGTGTTTAAGCGGTGGAAAACTGTAATGGCGGCATGCACGGAACACAAATTCTCAGAGATGGAAGTGGTGATGCATTCATAGACGCTCAGTGAAAAACACATGGGGAAACAGATGCAGAAATGAGCAGAAATAAAATAAAAATAATAAAAATAACGGTGTTTTGTCAACAATAAATCAATTTAAACTGTTAATAAATTAATCTCAATTGACAATGACAATGAGTCTTATTATATTATAACAAAGATGCTCAGTGAAACACAGAGAGGGAGAAATATACAAAAATAACATGAAACTAATAAAAATAACGGTGTTTTGTTAACAATAAAGCAAGTTAACCTGTTCATATATTAATCTTAAGTGACAATGAATAAAATATATCTATTTATGGGACACTACATAAGTTTAAGACAGTAATAGAAGCCCATTTTCATAGAAAACATGATATTTTTTTTCACCAGCATAAAACGTTTTGAGTATGACTAATAATTGACATGTACATGTCTTCAGGCTGAAAGTCTTATCAAATGTGTTTATTTAGAAGCAGATTGGTCTTTTTATAAAGAAGTTACAGCTATTTTTAGCCTCCTGGCAAAACATGTAAATTTGACAGCCTGCCACGATCACACCATCCACACCCTTGCAAACTTATCATCCTCAAGGTCTTATCTATAAACTGTGCAAGTTTCAGGTGGATAGGGTGAAGCCCGTAGGAGCTGCAATTTTAATGTGACCCCTGGAAATTGGCCTAAACCCAAACTTTGACTGAAAATATCTGACTTTGTGTTTGACTTAGCTCATAATGCCAAGATACTTTTTTGTAGGTCTGGACGTTCTGAAGTAGCCACCCGAATTTGGTGATTCTATGTCAAAAGGGCTGCGGGGGCTGCTCCGTTGAAATTTTCTAGGGGGCGCTTTTAAGCCAATTTGCCACATTCTCAAGCAAATGTTTCATGGCTTTAAAGAACTCATGTCTCTTGATGTCTGTGCCAAATTTGGTGAGTTTTCGTGCATTCCTTGTGCCTGAAAAACAGCTTCCTGTTTCATGGCAAAGGATGCACCGCCACGCCCACAACTTTTGACCAAAATTCACAAATATGGCATGCAAGCATCATGAACGTCTTGACTCCATCTCTAAGAAGTTTCATGTAAATCTGGTCCACTGGTACAAAGAAATTCATGAAAATGTGAAAATATGTAATTTTGGTCACCAGTAGGTGGCACTATGAGTATGGTAAGATATTAATGCATCAATGTATTCATCTCAAGAATCTTATCAGGCACATGAGATATGGTCCAGATTGGACAAAGATCCGTGAAGTTATAACAATTTGAGTGCTCACGGCGAAACATCAAAGTTGGCCGCGCCGCAGCACGCAGACGCTCTGATGAAAACTCACCATTTTTGTACCAGAGCTTCATCAAAGTCTGAAGTCCATTTCAGTCCAAGTTTCATGTAAATATGTTAATTCTTCTGTGCACAACACTTGCAAGTGTAAAACATGTCACTTCCTGTTGCCAGCAGGTGGCGCTTTGACTTTCAATAAATATTTGCATATGGATGTGTTCAGCATCACAAAGTTAACTTGCTCAACAAGTTTTGGCCAGATTGGATCATGTACATGGAAGTTACAACTCACTTCCTGTTTCATGGCGAAACCTCAAGATTTGACACCTCGCCACGCCCACATAGTGTAAAATCTGTGACCGTGTCCGGTAACTTTTCATCCTCAAGGCCTTGTCTACAAACTGAGCAAGTTTCAAGGGGATAGGATGAATCCCCTTGGAGGAGTTGAACAAAGTACAACCCTGGAAATGGGCCAAAAATGGCCAAAAATTGACATTATATTTAAAATGGCAGACTTCCTGTAGGTTGTAGAGGGGTGCTCCAAGAGGCTTTTTCTAATTTGGTGCAGTTTGGAAAAAGAGAAAGGGGATCACTGAATGGTTAGGGGGCGCTATGGAGCCAATTTGCCATGCCCTTGTATGAAACCTATACTCCATCGCAATTTTCGCAGGACTGAAAGTGTGTGCCAAATTTCTTGAGTTTTCACGCATGCCAAGCACCTGAAAAATGCGTTTAAGTGCTAATAAGAAGAATAATAATCACACAAAAACCAATAGGGCCCTCGCACCACTTACAGTGCGAGGGCCCTAATAATCATTCGAGGAACAATAGGGTCCTTGCACCGCTTATGGTGCTCAGGCCCTAATAATAATCACACGAAAAGCAATAGGGTCCTTGCACCGTTTACGGTGCTCGGGCGGGTAGAATGAAAGATCACTGTTTTTGCATCCTGTTATTTTCCACTAACATACTTAAGCAAAATAGCAAGTAATATTATTTACATCAGGTATAGTAACGTATTGCTATATTGATGCTATTTAGAAGTTTTTTCTGTATCTTTCGTACACCAGTACATTATAGTAATTGTCAGTGTGCTTTCAGTTGTTTTCCTTTTAGGTAACAGGGAAGAGTATTTAAAACTGAACAAAGCACACTGAATATTCATAACACTCACTCTCACGCACACACACACACACACAGACACACACACACACACAGACACACACACACACACACACACAGACACACACACACACACACGCACTCACCCACACACAATCACACACAGGCAGACACACACACACATTTACATTTACAAACACATTGGATCATACGTCCAACCAACATAAAAGGGAGAATCCATTGCCACCAGTTTTCTGGGGCCAAAACATCTATTGAGCTTGGGCTGAAGAAGCCTTTAAGATGAATGATGTGTCTTTACTTGTACTGTTTTAGCTTCACTGGATTGCTGTATACTACCGTTTGTCTGTCTGAATGTTTGCAATAAATCTAAAAAGACATAATTACCTTTTCTGCTTTTTTCCATTTCAGAAATGCTGCTCATGGTTTTTCTCTAATCCCTGTGGACAGTCTGAAGGTAACCATGAAGGAAATTCTCCAGAAAGCACTCAAAAAGAGGAAGGGTTCACAGAAAGGCTCAGGTAATTCCACTTTTATCACTCTGTTCTTTTAATTTAACCTTGGAGGCTATTGACATACCAGATATGTGTGATTCCTTCTTTATCCATAGGTGGGTACATAAGTGTTTGGCTGTCTCTCATCTTACACATAGGTATTGTGTAGAAGTACCTTGGACTAAAATAAAAACTCAAGCTGGTGTAGTTTGAATTTACACAGAAATCTATGAGACTTAAAACTGAAGTTACATTACAATCAAATGTCTCTGCCTCAGTATGCCATTGCCTGAAGGTGTGTCTTGCTACTGTTGATTATCTGTTTGCTATGTCTGAATGGGGATTTGTGTATGAAAGATAATGAGGATGTTGCCAACTGTCTGTGACAAACTACCCAGATGGTAAACTTATCCACCAATTTCTCCCATCCTCTCCACACAGTCAAGAGAGGGCTTTTGTCTCATTTACATGTGGATGAGTATTGATCAATTACTGTACTCACCTGAGTCAGATTCTTCCGTCTCACATACACTCATTCTCTTTACACAATGACAGTTCAAGGTCCAGAAGTGTTGTTGTGCAGGAATCATCATTTATTTCTTTTTACTGGCAAAGCAGTCATGTGATTAACTTAAAGAATGTTATCTCAAGCTCTGAACGGCACCCTCAATAATAGCACTTGTTTTTTTTTACATAGTACCTGATAGTTATTGTATTTATGTTCTGATATGCTTTTTTCTACTGAGTCATTTTAATTTGTTGTAACTTAATGGAGTTTGTTGTTTTACCAACTGAAGCACATATTCATTGCTAGTCTTTTGATTATCACAACAGTTATATTTAAATATGTGTTCTCTCTTGTATGATACAGATAACATGATGACTATCAGGCCCTTTAAGTGTTTACATTAGACACAGTGCAAGGCAAAATTTCATTTGTATGTGAGGGCTAAGTCAAAGCCAAAAGATGGGTTTTAAAATGAAACTTAGGCTTTAAATGGTAAATGGACTGTACTTATAAAGCGATTTCTAATCTTTCAACTAATTGAAGTTCTTCACGACACAAATCAGCATTTACCCATTCACACACTTCACACATTAATGGCAGTTGGCCTTTCTACAAAGTGCCAACCTCAGGAACTGCTGAGGTTTCATTAGGAACTCAAAGACACACACATTTACATGCTGGTGGCACAGCCACTGGGAGCAACTTGGAATTAAGTATCTTGCCCAAGGATACTATACCGCCCTTGGAAGTTTATAAAATTTGGACAGTAGCCCAACACGTGTAAAACATTAATGCCTGCTGTAGAAAGATATTGACAAACAAAAGTACAACAAACAAACAAAAGTACCTGAACAGTTACCATCACTGGGAGTCATTGGAACAAACATGAAGTGCCTCTTCACTGCTCATGTTGAGTGTATAGTGACCTCCTTTCTAGAGAGCAGAGTGCTTATCATACATTTTTAAGATGCACAAAAATATCTGAGTATAATTCTGAAACTCCAAAGGTAACACCATGGAGAGAGAAAATAGTAGACATGGCTGACTGGAAGAGGCTGTGAAATATGATGTGCTGGAAGGCTGCAGTGCAATATAAAACTATGTGGCCTATGTCAGTAAAAGAGGAAGTATTAAGTGGTGCTTGTGCACATTATCAGGCAAACTGTGGTGACATTTTGATAGGTAGGTGATGGTTGGGCTACAGATAATTGACTCTGTTTGAACTGCGGATGCTCAGGGGAGGTGAATGTGAAAGCCTGATCTTTGTATAGTATATTTTCTGTTTGAACCTAAACCTATCTCCGCTAGCTATAATATTTACTGTGAGATTTTTAAATGAACTAAATAAACAAATTTTTAAAAAGTTGCTTATTAATTAAATACATGGCAATTATTAATAGAATTTAAGGTAAAGGATGATCTATTTTATTTAACATAGTCCTCTGGTCATTAAGGCATCTCCTTAACGACAAACAGTGCTGAACTTTGTCACACATATAATTATATATCTTTAAGTGTATTTTTAAAATTAATGTAGTCATGTTTTTAAATGGAATATTTATTGATTTTTCCATTTGTTTCCATGGTATCAGGAGGTTGTGGTTATTGTGGTTGATTTCCATATTGTAGAGAAATTAATAAGAGTATAGGCAAGCTAGAATGGTACGAAAAATACATTTAAATGCTAAACTGCATCAGTATGGTTTGTTAATAGAATAGTATTCAGATTTTCAGAAATACAAGGAATACAAGGAAGTTTATTTGTCATTATACAACAAGTTGTATAATGAAATTAAAATGTGGTTCCCTCTCGATTGATTAATTGATTGTATTAAAAAAGATACAATTATTTTACATGGAGGAGTGGAGATGGTGCATGAAGCAGTCTCACAGCCTAAGAGGCTGCTCTGTAGTCTGGTGGTCCGACAGCAGATACTTTTGTATCTTTTGCCTGACGGCAGCAGGGTGAACAGGCTGTGGCTGTGAGTGTTGTCTTTTAGTATCCTTTTGGCTCTGCACAGGCACCTCACCTCCCGGATATCACTAGTGCTTGCTAGATGGGTACCAATGATGTTTTTGGCAGTTTTAATCACTCGTTGCGGAGACTGCCTGTCCTGGGCCATGCACATCCCATGCCAGTTTGTGATGTTTCCAGTCAGGATGCTTTCAATCGCCCCTTTGTAAA
>JAPZDZ010000011.1:1796265-1821588 GCA_029783805.1 Acanthurus tennentii
CTGCGCACAAAAACCTCCAGACTCAAAAACAGTTTCTATCCCACCGCCATAACTTTAGTAAATAGCTGAACTATGGTTCTACCGCACTGTTGAATGGTCATACATTCACATTAACAAGACACTCATTTGCTACGTATGCTTATGTTATCTGTCAGATTTAAGAGCAGCAGTTGAGCAAACTTTTGACTGCTGCCCTACAAAAAAGTTGTCCACTTGCCTAAAGTTGGTTGTAAGACAAGTCAACCCATGTTGACAAAAGTTAAGCTGGTATCGTTAGCATTAAAGAGTCATGTCGTATCATGTCAGGACATGATACATACATAAAATGGGACCTTTAATTTTCTAATGAATTAGTGTAGGCTCTATTAGCTTACCTAGTAGCTTCTACAATGATGTTCGCAGTAGTCTTTAAAAGCAAAATGATTTCTCTGATGGAAAAGTAAAATGGTTACTGCTTTTGCTGACTTCTTGGGCAGTCTCATTTTAGACTTTTCTTTTCAACTTTTGTTTGTATTTCATTATTAAGGGCGGGTAATTTATCTTGCTGTTTCTGACCTAGAGGCTGTTTGTGAACTAGAGGGCAAACTGAAGTAGGTTCATGCTACGTGACCTCAGAGAGGAGGAAGAGAATGGTGAGGAATCTGATAATAAACAGAGGGAGAGATAAAAACACTGAATGAAGGCTTTTGTTGCTCTGCCAAAACAACCTTGAAACTGAGGTGGAGTAGAGCTGCAGTCACCAGGTGACATTGGTCTTTTTTAGGTGTGACAGCAGTCAGAGGACTGGTTTTCCACAGGGGAAGTGGGATATTGGGTCCAAACCTTTTTACTTTGTACTCATGTTATTAAATCGTATTATTTTTACATAACCCTGACCCTTAGCAGGGAACAAAAAAATATACTGAACAAGGGGGATGAGGGTTTAGTATTCTTCAAAAAAAGTGCTTGTGGGATTATGTGGGTACAACATATAAAGATTAAACCCAAGACACTCAGTCATTGGAGAGAGATTGGGGCTGCAGAGTGTTGTAGCCATGGGGAGGCAATGATGGCAGACTTTTCCCCCAGTGTTTCAGTGTGGATCTTTGGAACAAATATAAACACCACCTAGAGCAGAACTGTCTTCGGCATAAACAAACTGAACTGACATTAAGTGGTAAAAGCTGAATTATCCCTTTTGATAGAACTTTGCAGCCTGAACCAGAATGACAGCTGCCTACCACCCACCTCTAAAGCCTTGAACAAGAAAACCTGAAATGTGCTGCTGTTGTCTGACTCTATCATTGTCCTACAGGGCCTATGTATCGTTTGGAGAAGCAGACAGAACCAAACATTGCAGTAGACCTGGACTCAACACTGGAGAGCCAGAGTACACTGGAGTTTTGCCTGGTCAGAGAAAACAGTAAGCAACCAATTAGGTCATTTGTGTTTCACTACTACCAAAACTGATTTACCTTTTCATTAAGTGACTTCACAGTTTGTTACATTCCATCTGCTTTACTTTACATGTAATGAAATAGACAATAGACTTCATGCAAACAGTACAGACAAAAAAGTCTATTGCCACTAATCAAAATCCTGAGTATTTTTAAACTTTTATTTTGGTCTGTAAAACTTTGTTATGTTTTTATTGGTGCATATAAACTCAGACAAATCATTGTCAATTAAAAATAAAACTGCTTAGCAGGCTGAAACAAGATGATTGTATACAAATTAATATTGTAGCCTTAAGCCAGAGTTGTAAATCATGGGTCAAAATCAAGATTTTACTTAAGATTTTTGTATTGCTTTTCCTATTCCTCCAGGCTCCAGGGGTGAAGAGAGCTCGGAGGAAGACCCTCCCATTGACATAACCACAGTCCAAGACATGTTGAGCAGTCACCATTATAAGTCTTTCAAGATTAGTATGATCCACAAGCTGCGCTTCACCACAGACGTCCAGCTAGGTACATACTGCTTACTGCTGGTGGTAAATCTCAGAGAAGTTATATTTGTGATCCAGTTCCGAATGTAAAGGTTAAATACATTTTGCATAGTTTAAAGCAAACAAGTAACAATGATATTGTTGGCAGATATACCACCCCAGTTCCTTGGTATTTGTTGAAACACTGGGAAATAATGGACTTTAGACAGAGAAAGACAAGAGTAGCATTTAATTTTTGACAGCCAACTGTCAAATACTAACTGTAATGATGACTGGAACTAAAATTTTACTGGCTGCAGCTGTTGGTAGATTGCAAAATAACTTTGTCAATCGGTCTTTTGCTGACTTCTTTATGGTTGTGGCTTGTTTATTTTGAATGGTAAAAGAATTGCATTTATGTGGCACTTTTCCAGGGTTTCAACAATCAACGGGAGAGGGTTTTTTAGAAATTCCTACTTGTTCATCAGGAACATAAACACACACATGCATGCACACACATATCAGTGGCTGAGCCATCATGAACAATTTCGGGTTCAATCCCTTGGCCAAGGACACTTGCAAAACATGCAAACTGGGGGAGCCAGGCATCAAACCAACAACTAAAAAGTGCTCAAACCCATTCTACATCCTGAGCCACAGCTGCCTCTTTTTAAAATGAAAACCCACATGGGCTCTTAAATATTAATTTGATTGCTGGACAAATTATATCATGCCCCCCCACCACACCACACCCCACCACCACCACCAATGTGTCTGATGGGCAGACAAAGACAAGATGACTGACTCAGGATTGTGGTTAGGACAGCATGGCTTAAACAAAAGAAATCTAAAACAAAGATGGCCGAACCAAAGATTACGGCCAACACCACACGGCTAGTGGGGGAGATTAAAGGTTTTTTGGTTAAGGCTCAACGCATGTAAGCTAAAGGTGGCAGGTTAAGAGAGGGGGGGGTTAGTTTCACACAGGTTACTCACATGCAAGTTACTGGATATGCTTCCAGTCTTATATGTGTTTGAAATGTGCAACTAACCTAACAATAACCAAGCCTAGACATAAAGCTCAAGAATACATCCAATAAAATCATTGCAAAAAAACAACAGTTGAATAATTCTCTGTTTAGCTGTGCTTTTGAGAGAAAAGATGTCCTTTTTCGGTGCGTTGCTTTGTCAAGTCCATGAAGCTGCAAGCTTGTGACGACGTTGAGTCCAATAAGCTGTAGGTTTGCGAGGCTTCCTGATGGGTTACAGGCTGGTCTAGCCCTCTGAACCCTGGGTCTCTGAAGACCACTGGTTGCTCCTTTGTTCCATAAGTTAGCAGCTTGTGGCTAACTTTGGTTTGTGACTCCCATTGCTTCTAAGTCTCAGCTGGCAAACCTTTTGTCCTGGCCCCTGATGCTGACTTAACTTGCTGACTCCTGGTTGATCCTTCGGCAGGCTCTCGTGTCGCTGCTCTCGGTGAGGAGTGCGGAGTAGCAATCTACATTGAGCAGGACTGCTGGAGGAGTTGTCTGACTGAGTCCTCTACCCTGTAGGGCTTCTCAATGGGAGAGAAGAGAGAGATGCGGGGGCCACACCTAAATATAAGCCGCACCCACTAAATTTAACAAATAAAACCACTAAAACTGTCTTCTTCAGTGTCGGAATTTATCAGCCTCGGAATAACTTCTTCACACTCTTTCTCATTTATATTCGTCCATATATTAGCCGCATCATAATTTAAGCCGCAGGGTTCAAAGCATCGGAACAAAGTAGCGGCTTATTGTCCGGAAATTACGATAGGTGTGAAATCTGGGCGACTCTGGGAAGTGGAGTTTCTGCCCTTTATCTGAGTTTCTGAGGGTCTCATCTGGGACTCAGACTAAGGCCAGATTTTCCTGTGAGGTGTGGTCTGCAAGGCCCTTCTTTGTTCTATTCACATGGTGAGGTCCCAACAATGTGTAATGCACTATTGAACCTAGTCAGACTTAGTGAAAGTTTTTTGGCTGATAAAGCATGTTGAATCAACAGGGTAGCCAGTTGGTGAGATAAAACCCTCTCATTGGCTGTTCTGCTACAGGAATACAGTCCTAGTAGTTAGTGCTTTGACTCTAGATCACTTATTCATTTAACATGTGGATGTGAACAGGAGCAAGCCCAGCAAAATTTTTCAAATTAGAGGTTTTAATTTAACATTAGCTCCTGGCCCAGTTTTGGGTAATCCCCTTTATGGCCTAAACCTGTTGTATCAAGGATTTTACCTAAGTGTGGTTTCTCCTAGCAAGTGTCATTTGCAGCTATTTATCAGATATATTCTCAGTTAGAAACAGTTGTAGCAGACTACCTCCACCTTCTCTACTGGAGAGTTATATATTAAGCTGGGGCAAAACATATGTTTGGGTTCATGGTTGGTTGTAATCATAATATATTATAAGTGGTTATCATGTGTATGAAATATATATTTTCTTCTCACGAGTTGACATACAACTTCCACTTCAGGAATTTCAGGAGAGAAAGTGGAGATTGACCCTGTCACCAATCAGAAGGCCAGTACTAAGTTCTGGATTCGACAGAAGCCTATCTCTATCGACTCAGACCACCTCTGTGCCTGTGACCTTGTGGAGGAAAGAAGCCCCAGTGAGTTGACCACAGACACACTGGCTTAACTTTCACATTTGTACATGATATTCACAATAGGAGCCACCTTCCTTATGCAGTCACTTTATTTCTTTTTATGTGTTGGCACAAGTTTACATATATGCTCAGCACAGCGTTGAAGTTACTGGTTCTACCTGAATTTCTACTGAGGGCTGCATTTCACAAATACAACAGAAGTTAAAATAAGATTTTTTTATCTATTAGGATAAGGATATTCTAACTATTTGTTTTACAGTATTTTTATAAACTGAACATAATAGTCAAGTATGGTCTTTGCTTCAGAGATTATAATTGCAAGTCCTGTATAACCTAAACTCTAGTAATAAAATAATCTTCTTTTAGAATCCATTTAGTAGCTGCACCAGCCACTTCAAAAACCCTCTCTTACCATTGATTACGCCCTAAAATATCCTCTCTTATAAACAAAATGATATACTTAGGCTTTTTTTTTTTCAAGATAAAAAATAATTAATATTATAAAAATTGCTTTAATGTCACACTACATCTTTGGCCACATTTAGTATGTGTTCTATTAATATTTATGAGATCTCAGGCATGGCCACACTCACTGTCAGCAACCACCCTCCTTCACTTTGAATATCTGAATATCACCTTACCAGGAATGTATGCAGCCAATGGCACATGTTGGACACAGATACAGTCTCTGAATAAGAAAAAGAGAATCAAATCATAAATAATTAAATGATAGCTTGCAGTGGACATATCAGCACAGTATAGCATTTAATGTTCTATTTACAACTTAGGACATAACAGTAGAAGATACCTTGACCCACTGGTTTGACGAAGTTAGTTGCCAGCTAATTATGATATTATGTAGATCAACTTAGCTTAAACATCTACTCTGACTGACCAGTTTATCCACAGGATTGGTTGCTTGGGTTTCGCCTCTTGGTTTTTTGAGGTTCGCAAAGTGTGAAACATTTCTTGTCTGAATCTGCCTTTTTGAGACTGTTGGAACAATGAAGTCTTAAGGGGATAATTAACAGCCATGGCATGACTGCAAATTTTCAACCCCTCATTACAACCCCATGTTAGATGTAAAAAACACCAGAAAGACATGTTCAGATGTTAAAAATTTGACTTTCACTAGAGGGAGTCTTTAAGTTTTAGCACAAGGAAGGACTCGGCCTTACTTTGCAATTCAGCTGGATTTAAACTCACTAAACAATCTAGTCAAGCTTCAAATTGATAACCTGTGTCAGAACCACAGTATTTTGGACAAATCAGGGTCCTATTAGGAACTACCATTAAGCAACCACAGCCCTGGTTTAAGTTTGACAACCACTGAGGGGAAATAAAAAGCAACTATGTAAAGACAAGCAAAGAGTGGCACTGAGAGTCTTTTTTAGTGGAATCGCTGTTTCCTGTCTTCTCCCCACTAAATTCTGCTACATCATATAATTCGTTGTTCTGACAGGTTTAAGTTAGCTCATACAAGACAGTGATAGACAAATGTTTCATCCAGTTACATGCTAAGTACTTTTTGAAAGTGCTCAGCCAGAACAAAAAGTTTCTATAAACAACTTACATAAGTAATGGTAAATGCAAATTTCATTCAGTTTTGTTATGTATTGGTTTTAAGGTTCCAGTATTGTTCCAAGACATTTCGTTAAAACAAGGTGGGTTGAGCCCTGTCTTTTCATTTCCATTCTTCCCTAAGCACCTTAGAACTTCTTATCTATTTAGAAGCTGTTCCGGAGCGCTCAGTACATTTCACAGTCTCCTGTAGCAGATGGAGTCCTCCTGTTTCACTGATGACCACCTTGTGCTCCAGAATAGCAAAAAATATTGGATATTTGGAAATGGAAGCTGACAGTTTTGAGTATTTGCTGAAACCAAGTTCAGTTTGGTACTTGTGAGAAACAGATGGGAAATTAATTAGAATTGGTTTGTAATGACGCTGTGTATTTTTCCAAACTGCTGTGCCAGAACAAAATTTTTTGCATTCACTGACTTTAGTCTTCACTGTTGGGTGCTTGGGTGCTGCACTGTAGAGCCAGCCATGGCTAAGTAGAATAGGCACATAGTAATGGTGCCTCACATGCTGAAGTGGAAAGAAATAAGTAGTCTCATACTGGGAACATTCACTTTGGCGGTTTTGTCATCTAAGGGTATTTTTCATATCAAGTGTCATGCCAGTCTTTTCCCATTAGTGCCTTCTTCTTACATGATAAAACCAATTCATGTTGACATTTTACAGTTCTGAGAAGTTACTCTTCCATGGTTTAGCTCAAAACAATCCAAAATATGATTGAAGATTGACAGATTGCCAGACGAGGAAAGAAGGAGTGATATGTTTGATAAGTGCATCATATCTACTGTTGATATCTGTTTCATCAAACATGATTTTCCTCTATGTCTTGCAGGCCACGCAATATTTAAGCTCACCTATCTCAGCAACCATGATTACAAGCCTCTCTATTTTGAGTCTGATGCTGCAACTGTCAATGAAATAGTGCTAAAGGTGAGTTCTAGCTGGAGGTTTTTGCTCTGTCCTGATTCAATACTTTCAATAAATTCATAGTGTTAACGGTCTTGATGTAGTCAGGACAAAAAATTGTCCTGCTTAGAACTCTACCTTCTATAAACTGTGCATGAAGCTTTTTTCTGAATGTTTTCTTATTCAGATATCATATAGTGACAACTATTGAATATGACAAAGCATGCATGGCCGTAGGGATTGTTAGTTAACAGATTGTGAGACCAGTGTCACTTTCAGATTAATAATACTATCTGCTAAAGAATAATATGAGTATGCTGCTGATCCTTAACTTTAGTATTTCCCTTTTTGGTGTTTCTGTAGTGTTAAGGCATTGTATGTCTGTTCAAGCTTTGAAAAATTCAACATAATAACAGAACAGTAACAAAGTATTAACCTGGAGTTGTAGGGTTCAACAGACACAAGTGCATTATAAAAAATGTTTGTTTGGGTTTTTTTTATAAAACTAGACCCATTGCAGGTACTTTAACTTGGAAAACCTCACTTTCTGCCTCTCGAATTTAATAATATTCACCATTCACTAAACCATTCCTTTTACGTCTATGCCTTTTGAGTTCTTAGCATAATGGAACTGCGGTACTAAATTGCTATAATTCATATTTCTTTAAATTTTACTTTTCAATACAAAACTTGAAATCTTAAGAGAGAAATCTTCTTATATTGTGTCACTGCGTTAAAGCCTCCCTCACTTTGATATGTGTCATTTGAAAGGGTCGCTTGTGGTAATCAATCCAAAGAGATTAATAACTAATTGTACAGTTTCCCTCAACTCCACACAGCTTTAGATCATGTGTTACCTTATTGTTTTAGTTTTACATTGCAAACGTATACTGTTTCATCAGTGACATTTCTAGTATCAGTTCATATCATGTGCAGAGTTCCTCACATGGTCGAAAAGCATTTAAAAATTGCTTTAACTTGCCCAAACAAATTACTATTTTTTATGGGCAAGAGGTATTGCTTTTTGTGAGCAACAACATTAAAGTTGCTGGTATATTTCAGGAAGTTCACATAATTAATAAATAGTGATGTAGTTATATACCTATTTGCAATGTCTTATTTTAGTGTATTAGAAACATTGTAATTTAACACTATAACAAGCATTTATTATAACTATGAAATCTATCAATCGATTGATTGATTGATTGATGATGATGATAAATGACTACACGATTGAATAGTAACACGAGGTAACAATTTAACGAATAACTGTATACACCTTTCAGTCATTCGCAGCTAAATTTAAAACTGTTTATAAAGTCACAACTATAAATTTAGTTGTGAATTTATAAATTCACAACTCATTAAAACATGAAGTTATCTAAAAAATTGGGATGTTTTATAAAATTAGAAGTCTTTTATCATCTCGTCAGTTATTAATTATTTTATTATTTTTATTTTTCATCTCTTATTAACTATTTGTTAATACAGGAGTTGCAGATCATACACAGTAGTTGTAGCTGTTGATAAATTAAAAGACACTTCTGCCAACAAATACAACATGGTTTAGAGTGTGTTACAATGAAGGAAATCATTTTGGTCAAGTAATGTCCTTGTTTTTTCCTCAAATCTATGGTATATAGACATGTGATTGTCAGATATAAGATGCCATGTTTTAGGTTACCATTTTAAAACATAATGTGTTTTTTTCCTATTTATTTTCAGGTGAATTATATCTTGGAGTCCCGGGCCAGCACCTCCCGGGCTGACTACTTCGCCCAAAAGCAGAGAAAACTGAGCCGCAGGACCAGCTTCAGTTTTCAGAAGGAGAAGAAGACTGGCCAGTAGGCAGACTGAATTTGCTCAGCCACCTGTCTGTCTGTATATGCACAGACAGATTCATAAACAAGGCCTGGCAGTCTCATACAGAGACAGCTCCAGGCTAAACAGAAGCAGAGTCTACCAAAAAAGTCAAATCAGAGGAAATGAGAGATAGAGACTAACAGATAAGAGAGATGTGCTTCTGCTACAGATGATCAAGGTCAAAGCCTCTAAAACTCTATAAATGAGGAAAGTCCATGGGTTATTCTTTTTCTAAAAAAGAAAGGACTTTTGACAGAGTTTAAGCTGCCAAGTTGGTGTCAGTTCTTGTTCATTCACTGCCTCTAAATTAAAGCTCTGTCCTTCAGAATATTTATAACTCTTCAGCAATGTAGCTATGTTTACTCAAGAAATCATAGCTAAATGCTGAATCCTTGCTTCTATCCTCCATCTTTAAGACATTGAACACAACAAGAACAGTTTTAAGAAAACTGTCATATTTTTGATGAATCATTTTATATTGGGGAAATGAAATTCTGATGATACAGAAATGAAGTCTGTCTGAATTTTTAAAAACAGAGTATACCCCAAGATCTAATGCAAGGCTGTTGTAAATGACTGCATGATGGAAAAAATGTTGATTGAGGTTTCTTTTGAATGTTGTGTGATTTTGGCAGTTTTAAGGATTTTAAACTAAATGATACTTAATATGAACAGAAACAAACAGCTAAGGGAAATGAAAATTTCTTGTCTTCCTTGATAAATCCACAAACAGCACACAGAGAGCTTATTCAAAATAAGAATTGAATGCCTTTGTTGGGTATTTGCTGTTTTTACCCTTTGCCCACGCTAATGACCATACACTTTATCATTCAACAGAGAACCTGACGTTGACTCTAGAAAAATGGCTGTCATCTCTCTCTGAGTTATGGTTAATTCCTTCTCACCATTTTAAAGCTAGAAAATCCACCTTTGGCATTGTAGTGGAGCTGAGGTTGGTGTAAAAAAGCGCAATGGCTGAATGTGATTGGAAGGACACCTGTCAATCAAGCCAAACGATGCCCCACCACCACTATAGGTCATTAAAGCCCTAAAGGTGCCCTGTGCAATTTTTGTACCACTTCTTTTACAGGTAACACATTTTTTCTGACAGTTTAGAGACTGTTTCATACAATGACACATGGTAATTCTCTTCCCAAAGACAGTGAAAAACGCTGCA
Source organism: Acanthurus tennentii (assembly GCA_029783805.1). Taxonomy (NCBI): domain Eukaryota; kingdom Metazoa; phylum Chordata; class Actinopteri; order Acanthuriformes; family Acanthuridae; genus Acanthurus; species Acanthurus tennentii. The sequence goes on from JAPZDZ010000011.1 coordinate 1,806,325, forward strand.
AGCTAATCAGCATCTCAATTAACAATGCAGTTTTAAAAACACTCAAATGATTTTTAGTAGAAGAAATGTTGAACCTTATTTATGGTGCACAAAAAAGACAGATGCAAAGAGGCAGGCAGTGTATAGTACAACAGGGTATTGCTGCCATGCTATAAAAACCTAAAATTGAATTAGAATCACTTTATGAGGTGATATGTTTATTGAAATAACAGTAAATGTTTAACGTTATGACATCATAAGTTTATTGTTAAAACAATAAATTTATCATGTATAATGTGATAATTCATTCTTTTAACAATACACATCACGTTTTAACAAATTATTTTATTGTTAAAACAATATACTATCCACATTATAAAATGATCAGTTTATTGTGACAACATTATACATATTATATTCTCATGACAAATTATAATGCTATAACATGAAAATATATTATAACAAAAAAGTATCACATAACATTGAACTTTTACTGTTCTAAGATTAAACTTATCACTTTACAACATGAAACTGATCCATTTTTATTTTTATAGAATGGCAGCAATATGCTTTTGTAGTCTGGTTACTTTTAAGCCTTAAGCTTAAAAATGTATTAGCATAGAGCAAGTGATTAGTTTTTTGCGGCTCTGACTTACAAGTTATTTTCTTCAGTTGCTACCATACTGACATAGATAACTATTACTACTGACTTCAAAGTAGTTCACTTGCTAAGTGATGGGTTTTACCACAGTCTCTCTCATGTCATTGGGCAATTTCTGAGTCTTTAGAGCCAGCCATTTTCAAGATAAGGTTAACTATTGAAGACATCTTAGCCAGATCTATGTTGTGAGTGTAAACAGGGTACCTTTAGAGACATAATCACAAAGAGTTCAATAACTGTTGTACAAGTGACTGAACAAAGGTTTAACCGAACCTTAAAAACTTCTTTGGTGAATGTTTCACATAGTAATGCCATGACTCTGACACATAGTAGTTTAACAGACAAATAGAGTGCATTTTCATTGCCCCAACTAAAACAAGCTTTTCTCAGTGATTAATTTCACATTTCATAATTATGACTTGCCATCTTAGAACAATAAAAGTATCTCATTAAAAAAAATCTCACAAAAATATTTTGGTAACACTTGATATCAAGGGTTCAATAAGTTTTCTATTTATAAAAACTAACTGAATCTTATTTGTAATTTCTATGTAAACAATATTGATCACATGAAGACTGTGGCATGAGATTGACAGCTTAGAAAAAAAAACAAAATTTTGATTTTATTAGCCCTTTTAAGAAAATTCCTGATTGACATCAAACACAAACAACTAACTACTGTAGAATGTCCTACAAAATGAGAGATGTACATACACAATTCTGTCCAGAACATATCTTAAGTAATTCTGAAATTTTCTGGTTCCTCAAAAAAACTTTGTTTTAAGAATGCACTGATTAAATTTGTCTCAATTGCAAGATGTGTTATATTACATGAAGTTTATAGTTATGTAGAAATGTGTTGAAGATTCTATGTTTCTGTATATTTCTATGTCAGATGTATATCAGTTATTTCTGCTTGTAGGCAAGTACAATTTTAAGATGGTTTTTTTTGTTGTTGTTTTTATCAAGCAGCCAGAGACACCTGAGCGGTCACAGCTTACCATAACTGTCAAAACTCGTGTATTTAACACCAAACAATCAGCATGGCTTTTTAGTGTCATCCTGCTGGCTCTATGGCCAAAGACTTCAGTACTCTCCAGATGAAGTAGTTTGATTGACACTTTCACCATATTTAATAGCAAAAATGTTTTAACCTGTTAAAAATGTCCACACTTGTACCTTGACGTGTTAACCATCTTTACGGTAAGTCTGCAGGTGTGTATGTAAGGTCAATACACACATTTTAATTTTCTTTTTACATGTTAATTTGTATTGCCATGTCCCCTCTGAACTTGATTAAGGAATGTATCGATTAGGTCCTGAGTCTTAAAGTGTGGGACATACTTGGGCATTTTAGAAATCACTGAAGAAAACATGTTCAATAATAGTGTACAGTTGCTAAAGGGATGAAGTGGTTGGACATAACTATTTATTAAACATTTTCAGCTCTTTAGTGAGAAACACACATTATAACCTAGACTTATTGTTTTCCTTTTAAAAATACTTTACAATATTAATATTTAGTTATTGGTATTTACTATATCAGTCATACTCATATAATTAAAATTACTTTGTAACCTACACTACACATTATTTCCCTATGCTGCTATATACAATGCACATAAGTGTAATATTTTGCATTGTTTCCAACACTGGGCTCAGTGTTGAATGACACTGATTATTGTCAAAGAAAACACTTTTTCACATGTAGATGCACTATTGTCCAGTGGTAAATACCACAAGATACTTCCCAACAAGTGGGTTTGTTAGATACACAGTGACATATCTGATGTCACACAAGAATATGATGTATAAACATTGCTCAATAAAACAGAATATCTGTGCTAACAACTCCTGATGCAAAGTCAGCACACTCCACCAAGAGCTACAAACCAGAAATCAAAGAACTTTTTTGTAGAGTTAGATTAGAAACCTGACTTTTCCACAGACTTATATCTGGGCCTTTCAAACACTTAATTATGAATGAAACTTTTTCACATTTCACCAAAAGTTGTATTTATTTTGACACACTTTTGAACTGTTGATATGGATGTTTCAACCAGCAATAGTAATGGCATAGTGGGCAAGTTACTACAGCTTGACCTTATATGTAACAGTCTTATGACAGAGCCTCAGTTAGTTTTTCTTTTTCAAATTTGAGGTCTTTTATAGCTGCTCTTATCTCAGGGTTAAATAGGGTAGTAGTACTAGGTAATGGTGTTGTATTAGGGAGGGTAATGCATTACAAGCAGTTTTTTTAGACAAAGTGCAGTCATGTTTCCTGGCCCACCTTAACCATCAGCTCATTTATTGATTTTACTTAACAGTATGTATAGAATTTTAGATTGTATGTTCATGCATTACCTTTAGAGATGATTAACTCAAGAGACCCAATACTGATACCTCAAAGGTATTGACCAGTCTGTATGTCATAATGACATACTAACAATGGTAAAAGAGAGTTAAGCTTTTACAACTTGGGGTTTTTTACATTTATTTTAAAGTTTTGTCCATGTTTTTTATTTATTATGATAAAATTGTAGCCATAGAAAGAGTTTCACAGCACAAGAGGCACAAGCAGTCAGCCTGTCAGAGAGGTTTGAACAGTCCTGAATCCCTAGCAGTGACACTGACATTACATGATGAACTCTGTACCTAACAATTTATGTAAAGTACCAACATTCCTTGCCAATGCAGTAAGTATTGCATCCCTTATTTCTTACTCTGTGTGCAGCTTTCTGAGGTCTTGTTGTCAAAATGCGGTTGGATTAAAAAAATAGAAAAAAGCAGTTGCTTTTTACCTCTGCATAACTCCCCCCAACATAACAAATAAGACATTTCTTGATAATTAATGAGATTTTAGGGGTTATGGTCAGTCTATTTTTGAATTTGACACAGCTGTTTCCCCTTGCTTCCAGTCTTTAGCTTTGCTCTGTTAACTGTGCTTAAAGTCAAGTTTAGAACTCAACACACAGATATGAAATTGATATCCATTAGAATGTCCCACTTTTGCTGAGAGAATGAATCATATCACTAAAACCGTATTTCCTGTATTTGTAACTAATCCTTTCATTAGGGGAACAGTTGTGGTTTAAAACAAGCAAATGGGAAAAAGAGCAATCTGTTGTGTACTAATCAGATCTCTCATTTATTAACCTAAAATCCACCCCAACCCAGTTGCTCCTGGGAGACAACAATCTTACTTTATATGTCCACTAGAGGTCATAGTAGTAAGGCTTTTAAACAAAAAACTATGATGTTATTTTTCAAGAACGCTCCAGCTGATGCACCTTGGCTGATAAAACAAACATGAGGCTGAAATGAACCTCAGGGTACCTTCACACACACCTAACAGAGATGCTATCACCTGCAAACTGTGCTGACTAAGATAAATTCATTGAAACATTTTAAATTTGGATGGAAGATGCAAGGTCATACTCTATGCATTCAGTGGGTAAAAGGTTTAATGACTCCTATCCAGTCTCGCAGTTCAGTAAGGGAACATCTTGATGCTCAGCCAAAATGCTGAGGCCCAGTCTACTTACCCCCTTTTTGCTCACATGACCTACATTCTGTGTGAACACACAGAATGGCCAGTTTCAGAGCACTTCTATTGAATGTGCCTATAGTTCAGCTGGTCTCTTGAATGAAAAGTGCACTAATGTGCTGCACTTATCTGAGTCTCCACAATCCTGTCAGACTGCCAGCAGCCACAAAAGATGCTGAGCTGAGTGGCTTGATGTTCAGCCAGAGGAATGAGGCCTGCACTATCTTACCCTTTTCTGTTTTACATTCTTTCACTGCCATGGCCTACATTCACTGTGGATACACACAGCACACATACAAAAAGGTGTAAAATAAAAAAAGGCCTTTGAACTGATGAAGGTCAGTGCCTGGAACAGTGATTGAGTCATCTCATCTTCAGTCTCTAAGTTTCCATCAAATCTTTCTGAGAGAGAGAGAGAAGGCAGAGATAGGTAAGGGGACAGCGAGGAGGGAATGTAAAACTAAACCCTCTTGAGTTCTTGAGTTCCATACCACACTTCATCAAAACAAGGGTAATGGATGCCCTTTATCTGCCTCCCGGTTAATACTGGTCCTTCTGGAAAAAAACAAAACCAATACAAAAACAATAGAATTAAACTAAAAATCAGCCTCGTCTGCAGCTAAAGGTAGTGATGAGGCTACAACAGTCTGATACACAAATCAAGTGGGGACCATGTGTTATTTGTTTTGGTTGCCCAGACAAAAGCTCAGCATTAAACCTACAGACACTATCAGGAACGGGATTGGAGACTAAATAAACCAATAATTGTTGTTTGTTTGTTTTTTTACTCTTGTACCACAAGTTTGAAAATGAGGGATTTATAATTTTCTATGCATTCCACAAGGCTCAGAGATAGTGATTATTTGAAAGGGAAATAGAGATTTCTAGATTTGTGATCTCTACAATGAATTTTCAGATCAGATCAAATTTAATTTATATAGCCCTAAATCCCAACCAAAGTTGTCTCAAAACACTTCACATACAAAGTAAGTCAAGACCACACTCTAAAGTTCAAGTTATGAAGACCCAACAATTGAAAGAAATTCTCACATGAGCAAGCGCTTGGCGACAGTGTTGAGAAAAAACTTCCTTTGATCAAGCAGAAACCGCAGTACAGATCCAAGGCAAGAAATGACAGAGACAGAAGGAGAGAAAGAGGGAGGGAGAGGGAAAGGTAAAGGGAGAGAAAGAGAAGGGGGAAGAAAGAGAGTGTTGGAGAGAGGAAGAGTCAGAGGGCAAGAGAGAAAAAGAGAACAAGACGGGGTTAGGTTAATAATACAGTAATGGAGACATCTGTATGACGATCATAGTGGAAAGCGCAGCCATGCTCAGTACTCCAGGAACAATCATCCATGGGAATCTGCAAGGCAAGAAAACAGAAAGCCTCTGGGGAAGGAGACAAGTTAGCAGCTAGCATTGGCCAAATGTAAATGTAAGGCAAAATTCTAGACAATCTCTATAATTTAAGCTGAATTGGTAAATGTTTTGTGAATAAATAAACCATCACCATGTTTTGTGTTATAACTTATTATAATAAGGTCATTCACTAAACTCTTTCGGAGCTTTCAACTTTTTCCCAAAAGCCATCTTCAGCAAATTTAACTTGCTCATGTAACCAAGACAGAGCTTTGCTGACATTATAACAAGTACTATATATATATATATATATTTATATTTATATATGAATGACAAGGAGACAGAATATATATATATATATTTATCCTGTCTGACACATTTGGATCATATGGTGTATCAAACACTGAAGTTTTGACCACCTCAGTGGCTTACCTGGTGGAATTTTTACCATGTGTCAGTCCTTACCACATTTCAGGCTGCTGTCATCTTCTTTCTTACTATCATTATTAAACAAAGCATATATGTGAAAAATAATCATCAAGCTTCTCTAGGATCTTTTCTATGTCCACTGTTCTGTAAAACATTACTTTTTAAATTATTTCAGCTCCTTCATTACTGGATAGTTTGTACATTTTCTATTACAAAACCTCAGACAAAAGGTGGAGGATGCTGCAACTACTTATGTTTTTGGAATTCTTATACCTTTCTCCTACAGGCCCTGTATGACTAGTGGAGTTACAACTTGCCAAAATATCTAAAAATTAAAAAATTAAAAAATAGACATTTAGTCTTGTGACATATCTGATGAAAGTCAAGAACATTAATTTATTTGTTCATCGTAGGCTACCTTATGACTGTCCCCCTTTTGTAGTGAATAAATTTTATTTAATTGATTTAACTGTGTGAACATATATGACAAAATATATTGTATAGGTTTTACTTTTAGGACAATAAATTGCAATAATAGCATTTCCAATTTTCAACACCATTCTTCATTTTTCATCTAAAGTATTATATCGGGATTTCATTTAATCAGGCTAGGTCCCCAATGTACAAACAGAAGAACTTTTCCTCCTGTGTCATTAGCCTGTTTATAAACCACTTTTTGTTTTCCTCACTTCTTTGAAGAACTATGAAAGACTTGAGTGTTTTATATTCTTTAAGAGACAGTGCTGGTGCACTTTACCTAAAGAACAGGCAGACAGCAGCATCCAGAGTTCCCATTCCATTTATTAGTTAAGTTTTATAAATAGACACACCCAGACACATGTTGAAAGTATAAAAAATAACAAGATTAATAGACATTTTACTGAGGTCTCTTCTTAATTGCCTTGGACACTTTATCTTTTACTTGAATGAATGACAAAAATGGAAATTTCCTTTATTTTTTTTACACAGCATATAAGTTTTCACTTTCACAAGTCCCCATTCATCAAGCAAGTTACTATCATCAGTGTCATGTTAAAATGAGATCAGAGCATAGAAAAAGAGTCACATGCAGCAACTTTTCACTGGATCTGTACAGCACGTCCTGTCAGCCAAACAAGTCTAACTCAGTGAAACAGTTTTCCAAATATATCTGTGCTTTAAGTTTCACTTTACTTTGACATACACACCCCAAGGAAAGCTTGTATATCAAGGGATAAAGAAGATATGAAGAACAATGACTAATAATGTAGGAAAACAGCTTCTTCAGCCTTTATTAAGACTCTGTTTCAACTGATTGACAAATGCTTCTTTTACATCTTCTAGACCTAAGTCATTTGTCACATGGGGTCAGTAAAACCATTTCAAATAGTTAAGATATTAATATAACATTTATTTCAGTTAGACTTTTTAAAGATTTTTTAAACGCAACTGAAGGTTTCAAATCATTATTAACGTGCTGGCAGGGAATTTAGGATAGAAGTCACTATAAGAGTAAAATCAAGACATGTAAAGTATATGGAGGGATGAGGCAAAGTGGCAAAGTTGCATTGGTGAATATTACTAAAACTTCTGCAACCAATGAGCAATGCAATGGTTCTGATTTGCTAAAACCCAAATAGGACAATATAAATCACACATAATAAAACTAGTGCAGCACAAATACACAACTAATGTCTTCTTCAAGCATTTATGTACCATATAGCTACTGTGCCAAATCTGGCTCACCTTGTTCTATAGACAATAACTCCTGCTGCTATTTCATATATTTTAATTTGTAAATATATCTAAAAATACAACTCATCAACCTCAGTGTTATAGGAAATTGCATGATTTCTTGGTATCACCAAGTCTTTGTTTTTGTAGTAGACAATCACTATTCACAGTGTTTAAACTGAACAGTACAGGCCAACACCTACTGTGTGGCTGATATCTGGCACCATTTCAATATCCATTGAGGAGGTTGCTTTCAAGTCAACTAGTGTTGATGTAATTCTTCAATGCAGAATTAAAGAGCAACTGAATTTACGTCTCCAAAGTACACCATTGAACTTAATGCAGAAAACCTAACCTTTCGGTAAAGTACTCCCTACCTAGTAACATTGAGGTTTAGTGCCTGTTTTTTAGTAGATGTTTAACAGTAACACAACTATCTTTTTTCTGTTGTCAATTTCTAATAATGAGGATTTACGTTGCAACAAAAATTTTCAACATTTTATCTCAATTTCAACAATATCTTTACAAATGTGTATAATATAATATAATATAATATAATATAATATAATATAATATAATATAATATAATATAATATAATATAATATAATATATAATATAATAGAATATAATATAAAACAAAAACAACTCTTTCTACTGAAATCTGTTACTTAACTTATGAAGCAACTTTGCATAGAAAGGGTTTATGTAGCTAAGAAAATAATGTTATTATTTTGTGCCTGATTTACCATTCAAGTCACATATGAAAAATAGTCATGTTGTACTTACAGAAACAGACTATTCCTTTAAGAGACTAAGTTCAAAAAAACATATAGATGTTACTTTAAAAAAAAAGTTGTCACTTTAGATAATCCCTACTACAAGGGATATAGGTCATACCAGCAAATTACCACAATACAGATAAATGACTTGTGATGAATTAAACGTGTTTTTATGTTAACAGCATAAAAATAAATAATGCACTGCACCTGACAGGAAATATTCTGAAAAAGAATAATACTGATCAAGCTGACATGAATATATATAATTTTAATAACAAAATACGTATCTACAAATGTTTGTAATTGGATTGATATATAAATATGTATAACAATATATATGTATTTCTATACATATATATTTACAACAAAAGGTGCACTTAAATAATGTCATCGAGGAGATGCGGGGTGCCCACCCAGTCCAAAGTCCTGGGCTCAGAGGCAGCCATAATCATGCACATAAACTGTTTACCAGTTCTTTTATCAATAGGATAAATTGTAGTAGGTGTGAACCTCCTGTTACTCTCCACAAACTCACAGAGTTGCTGATACACCTGTGGGTATTCGTGGCGTAGAAAAACCCCTCGAATCCTTAACTCCCGTTGTATATTGATAAAACAGATTTCCCTAGCCTTCCTGCCCTCCTCTCCCTCTTTGTCAATATCTGCTGTTCCTGGGGGTGGAGTAAGAATTAGCGTTTCCATGTCACTTTCTTTTTTGTGAACCTTTCTCTCTGGGCTGAAGGAAGCCAGTGCTACCTTTGCATATTTTCGGACAGTTGGAGCTTGGTTCCTTGGCGATGGTCCATCAGGCAATTGCTCACCAACAGCAATAGATACATTCAAGATGAAACATTCGTTTGGGTCGTACTCTCTACCAGCTTCTTGAAGCTCCTTACAATACTCCCCTAGGTTGTCCTTGAAACTTTCAAGCTCTCTGAGGGATAGGTATGTAGGAGACATGAGCAGACTATCCAAGCCATACTGCAGGAAGCTACTGGATGACGCAGGGTTAGGAAAGCCCAGGAAGAGTACTCCTCTACCTCGAGAAAGGTAGCCAACTTTGGCAATACGGGAAAAGGCTTTGTGGACTTCAACAGTCTCCCGGCAGTGTTTGATGATGTGACGGCATGTGCTTCCAATCCTTCCATACAGGCAACTTTCTTTGTGAATGTCCCAGTCTTCCCTGCGACAGTTACGAGAGCAATAGTAGGTGTAGCAGCTGTGACAGGATTTAAAATAAAGGCAAGCATTGAACAAAGTCTCTGTCCTTCGACATTTGTTGTTAGAGCACATCATTGTGTCATCCTCATCCGGGCTCTGATCTGGGGAGCACTCATCTGCACTCTTCATTGCATCACTGGTCCCATCCATGTCTCGAAAAGCATCAGGATTCATTCTAATGGATGTTGGCTGCTTGTCAAGAGGAGCTGGTTCCTCTGTACCTTCCTTTGAGCATTTTCTAGACAGAGATACAGCTTCTTCCTCATCAATTAATTTCTTAAGTTGATCTAAAATGTCCTCACTTGCTCTTCTACTGGGTGGTTTGTAATCAGTCACAAGATCTGCCAGAAGTTCGTCAAGTTGTTCAAGGCTTTGCTGCAGTGAGGCGTTGTCATGTGTCTTCTCTTTGGTTGAGCTTTGAAAGTCTTGCTGAGACTGTTCTGGACCCTCAGTGCTTCTGGAGTCAAGAATATCCCAACTGGCAGATCGACCTTCAGCTTTATTAAGTTTCCCAGGTCGAATGTCATTATCAGTAATTGTTATCTCAGGGGTCACAAACCACAGTTTACCAGGTGTGCTCTTTGATATCTCTGTTGGGCTTTTGTCAATTAGTGAGTTATCAGACATTGATAAGGCTGCATAGCGTCTTGGTGAACTGGATAGATTGACTACCACTGGTTGTGGTTTGTCACCTGTGGCTTCAGCAGGCTTTCTAGACTCAAGGAGATTATCATAGCTCTGACCACGCTGTACGGGGAGAGGCTGTTCCCTCTCTACACGAGAGTTGAGAATATTGTCCCATGATCTCGAGTAAGATTTGGAATCTGTGCCAATTCTTTGAGTTTCCACACATGGGCTGGCATACCAGGGAGTTAACACAGGTTCTTGATGGACTCTTGTTGGAGTGACTTGAGACACATAAGAGGCAGGGTTGGTAGAATAACCAGATGCATCTGAGCCATACCAGTCATCTGTTTGTGCCTGAATGACTCTAGCATGTCTACGGCCCTCTGTATAGTATGCCCTTGATGGGATATGATGTTCTGGTGGCATTGCATACATGTCGCTGGAATAATAAAATCTTGGTGGAGCAGTCTGGATTTGATAAGACCTTGGATCATCCCCATAAAATATTCTTGTTGGAGGTGTCTGTATAATGTATGGCCCTGGTTCATTTGCTGCATAGGGTTTGGGATACCCTGTCTGGACAGAGTACGAATAGGTCTCCAGCTCAGGATAATAAGGTCTTGAAGCTACAGCATGCACCATTCGAGTCCTTGGATCTTGCACATATTGCACTTTTGGAGTATATGTTTGCCCTGGTGTATAACGTTCATCATGAAAATAAGAACTTGGTTGAGGAGGGACAGTAGTAACATATCTCCCTGGGTCATCTGCATAAAAAAATTTAGTTGGCACATTAGGACTGGAATGAGCTCTGCGTTCCCTACCAAAGTAATCGCCTGATGAAGGCATTCTTTGCAAGGGAATTTCCATCGGTTGTAAATAACTATTTGGCATGCTGCGGGAATATTGATAAGCTTGCCTGCTCTCTGTAGCTAATGAATCAGTGGGAGTTGGTGTTCTTGAATAGGAGAAATGGCGTGGTACAGTCAGACTCCTACTACCCCCACTGTGGTGCCTCTGCCAAGGAATGTCCACTTGAGGTGAAGCCTGTTTCCGTCCTGAAGGATGTAATACTGCGTCATCAGGTTTGATGTCCACCCTACACCTGACATGAGGACTAGTTGCTGGTTTATCCAGCCCTCCATCCTCAGAATTATCAGCAGCATAATGAGTTGAATATTTACTACTGTCACTCATTTGAGGTTGCAACTTAATTGGATGTACTTCATGCATATGAGCCCTAGCTGCTGCATAGGAAGACTCCCTACGCGGTGATACTTCTGGTCTCCAGCAGGAGTCTCTTGGGACCCTTTGGGACTCTCTACCCTTTCTTCCTGAAGATGAGGACCCTTCAAAAGACACAGGGGTGAGACTGGCCTGGACTCGAGTAGCACTTTTTGACCTAGTCCTTCTTTTCTGTTCAGGGACAACTACCTCACTGGCAATATCTGCAGTCATTGGTTGCGGCGTTAACCTATGGCTGAAAATGTCAGGTGCAGAAAAGCGATATCTCTGCTGACGGCCCAAGGCATTCCAGGCAACATCTGGGTTAGCTGCATGCCTGTCAGCCTTCCTGTATGGGGACTCCATTGAGTATTTGTGTGATTTTGGGTACTCCAATGACTTATAGTCAAAGGTTTGGCAGTGCCTTTTATTAACTTTGTTCTTACTGTCCTCCAGTGTGCTGTAATTTAAAGAATCACATTGTTTGGAGAGTTGCAAGGACTTGTAGTGTGAAGAAATTGGGATCACTTTTATATCTTGATGCACAGTTGATAAGAGTATGTCAGGTGGGTCTGTGCGTGTCATCTTAAAGGGACTCCTCTAGTTTTCTCCATCAAGTTGCTTTAATGTTGATGTCTCCTGGTGAGGACGAAAAAAATTCAATGAGTGACATTTATCCAAGCAATACAAATTCATACCATCAAAATTTAACAAAATTAAAGCCTAATTATCAAACAAAATTTAGAATAGATTTATGAATTATGAAACATAGTCAAAATGGCAGGTTTCAGTTATGAAACAACAAGCTGAATGGCAAATTTGATTTAAGGTATAAAAATAATTTAAAAAAAATAAATAAATAAAAATAAAAATAATAATAATAATAATAATAATAATAATAATAATAACTTTTGAGGGTTTTCTTTATTTTGGAGGAGTTTTGAAAGAATGAAACAAACTATTCTGAGATCCATTAAATACTTTTAAAATAGTTTGTCCTGCGATTTAACTCAGTAAACGAAATTAACTGGACTAGACTTGATGCCTTTTCTGTGACAGGAAATTAATCTGAAATTAGTTATTCTAAAAGGTTTTGACTTTGTCCGTCTTCAGTGGTGGTCACTGCATCAGATGGATGGTCAAATATAAATGCCTGAGTATAAACTGTATGGAGTCATTCAGCAGCTAGGTTATATAGGCACATTGGTAAGTATATTCTCATAAATTGTGCAGATTCACTAATCTGCAGATTTTTCAACAAGTATATGGGCTAAAGAGTATCATAATGTTTTTGAGAGTGGGGCTTTTTTGTTTGCAACATGCAGGTACAAGTGCATGACACAAAACATATGCACAAGCCCCATTGCAACACAGTTCCTTTGATGATATTAGCATGTTACACTATTTAGCAATTCATGTGCACATGTGCAAGTAAAGCAGGAGGCAGGTTAGAGAGAGAACTGTGTATACTTTGAAAAGTACACACAGTGCATTTTTTTTTGAAAAACTGAATGTCAACAGAAACTTTATTTTTGACAAGAAAAGTGCTAATGAGTTTCCAGTAGACCAAAATGTCTGATCCATCCAAACATGCTGCTCCTGAGCCAAGAATTTTCCTTTTTGGGCCCATGGAGGGCATCACAACCTTCAAAGTCACAAGTTTCTGTTGATGCAGTCCATAAATAGGTTTCTTTTCTTTTGACAAGTCTTAAAGTAATCCAAAAAGCAATCAAAAAGTCTTCCTTGTTTCTGACTCCACCTATGTTCTATGCAATGATTAAAAATCATGTGTGTTCTCTTGAGACCTTAAAAGAGCCTTAAAATAAGGCTACAGACAAGATAAAATCCCAAAATTCACACACTTAAACACACACGCACACACGCACACACACACAAACAATACTCTTGCAAGGACACTGCATCAAGTGCATTAACCAAAACTGAAAGTGCAGAAAATTATTCTCATCAGTTACATAAAAATATACCCCCACCAACTATTTACCTTCATTAAATTATTCTGTCTTATTGATACAGGAAGAGTAAGTTTAAGCTACAATTAATTTTTTTTTTATTTATGTATTGCCAAGCCCTTCTGAGCATTCAACTGTTCTAGTTGTCTAAGTCGACTAGTCTTTAGGCAACTCAGTCTCTTGTTGTGTGTTGCAGAAAACAAGAGAAGTCCAGATGTTATTTCTCAACATGAGACGAAGTCTCAAGTCTTCAGCTTTAAAAAATATTATTTGATTTTCATGTAAGCCATCAGTCTACAATCTCAATTTGTAAACAAAAAACACTTGTTTTGATATTATCACTGCTAACAGAGAAGGTCAGAGAAGACATTAAATTGTTTGCATGATTTCTCTGTCTAGCAGGCTAACATAATCCTTTATCAAATGCTTAGTTTCTCAGATCCACACAAAAATGTAAAGCTGTTGTTTTCAAATCTTTCCATTCTGGACTATTTGGGATGAGAAAAATGGACTGAATGTGGACAGAATGCAGGAAAAAAGACAAGTTTACAAATTTACTTGGCTTGGTCGGGACAGAGTATTCCTGAACCAAGGCAAATATTTTTCTTCACACTTGAGTCAAATTGGGGACAATTCAGTCACATTTGCTTGCACTGTAAATGCTGATACTTTAGGAGATTAATTCTGAACTAATTCTGCTTTGTTTGAAACGCTTTGTAGTGTACAGCTTAAGTTTGCATGCAGCTTGGTTTTTAGTTTGTGTAATTTTCTTATTTTGTGATGTTCTCTGATTTTACTTGTAGGTGTCAGACAGAATTGTGTCAAGCTTTCTGTACAATAAATTTATGGTGACCTTTATTTGGCTGCAAATTAGCAAAAGGAATTAAAATCCTTTAACTTGGTGCCAGTTAAACATGAATCATAGCCATGTGAAGAAATAAATTATGCTGTTTGGTGCCTCTGATCAATCTGCATGAATTTAGCATTGCATGAAAAAGCAGCAGCTGAAATTTGACTGTCAGTCCACATTCTTAAAAGATTAAGTGAAAGATCAGGATTTGTCTATATGCAGCCAGAGAAGAAACTTGACATTCTGATCTAGAAACTCATTAATAAATGAGTGATGTTAACAATTATCGTCAATAATCAATAGTAAATTTAAATAAAATAATTTGGGTGTCTGTTAAAAATGTATAAATCATAAACTGTATTCAAAGAAAAGTTTTTATAATGAATGCATAAAACAAAAAAGAGTCAAATTATAAATATGCAGGAATTAAAGGACTACTACCATAGTAGGTAAAAAAAAATGCAAGCTGCTACAACTTGTATGAGACCACCTCAGGAGAATGAGCTGACCCAGATTGAGCAACTGGTCGAGCAGAGGCTCGGAGCGCAGCAGATGGAGGATGATTATGATGTTGACAAGACTGAGGTTGACCTAAAATCTGCTTAACTACAGTAAGTGTATTTGGAAATATCCTGTAAAAGGAGTGTTTAGAAAAGGTAATGTTTAAGTTCAATGACCACATAAAACTACAAGTCCTGCACAAGGGGCAAACTCCCCATTTCCGCACTGAAGCCAATCAGGAAGTACAAAAACTTGCAATTCCTTGACTGGCCGCTTGAGGCTGGCTCCAAAAGGGAGCAAATTCTCATTGGAGCCCACGTCAAAATGGCTAACTTTAGAGCAGAAATAAACATATTTACAGCCTGGTTCAAAAAACGTTTTTTTTTCTACAGCTTCTCTACTATCTC
>JAPZDZ010000011.1:1836459-1849554 GCA_029783805.1 Acanthurus tennentii
GGTCTAGACCTGCTCCATATGTAAAGTGTCTTGAGACAACTTGGTTGTGATTTGACGCTATATAAATAAAATTGAAATTGAAATTGAAATTGAAATCGTGTGCATCCTATGCTTTGAGTTCGAGTGGTCAAGTATTGAGAACACCCTCACTAGGCAACATGCTAACTTGAGGACACTGAAGCCAAGGGTTAGAATCAGTGTTACCAGATGGGAAATACAGCAATGTCGTACTGTGACTTTAAAATGATCATATTTTACCAAACACTATGTATACTGAAAAAACTGGGAAGGATCCAGTATATTACACTGAGTGACAAAACTATGCTTTGTACACAATATTACCCCAAAAACTCATAAGCTCTGAAGTTATACTATCATCAGATTTGTTGGTTGTTTCCTGGTGTTAAAATTGGCAAACATGAAGCAGTCATTATGAAAACATAAAAATTAATATGGAAAGCTAGTAAAATAGATTTAAAAAGTGTAAACATACTCTCCACGACTGCATTAATTGTAACAACTTTGATGTGAAGATAAACTTTAACCCGCTTTAAGCAGAGCATGGCCGCGATTAGTATGTGGCTAATTGGTAACTATGATGTGATTGGCAAGCTGTCAGCTGATTATAGCTGGGGTGTATGACCTCCATGTCAGGGATGAACCCAGGGGCGTTGCTAGGCCTGCAGCTTTACAGGGGCACAGCCCCTAATATAAAATAAATGTCTTTACAATAACTTAGAACCCAAAGTACCTTCAAAATGTCAAATGTCAAAGTCAAAACTTCAGTATAATTAAAAATAGAGTGAATCAGTTTGGCTCTACTTCTCAGGGTTTGGTTGCACCAGCTATAACAAGGAAACTCTAAATATCCTCTGCTTTTTGGATTGTTTGGTTTTTGCTTACATCAAAAAAATGCACTTATTTACATTCAACTACCAGCAGGTTTTAAGTAACACAATAGCCTACTCAAATGACTTTAGTATGGAGGCACTGCAGGGACAAGGCCTTTACCCTTCTGTCTCCCACCTATCCTTATCCTATACTATGCTGTTGGTTCTCACCATCAGGTTCTTAATGGTCAGGTTGGGTTACACACACCTGCAAGTGATACAGGCTCAGAAATATCTTGCTCTTCATGAATTATTAAGGAGGTAGCAAGTTGTAGTGAGCATGTGCATCCAGCCAGGCAGGTGAAGCAGTCAGTGTAAATGGAGCAACTAAGCCAGGATGGACATCTCTGTTCTACCCAACAACAACCGCCCAGAGAAGTTCCTTCAACTGGATGTTGGGATGCTGCCGGCCACACATGGCATGTTTCAGGTTGGAGCAGTTATGTCCAGTCAGAGACACTGGCAGAACAGGGTCTACTCACAGGTACAAACTATGTGACAGGCAATCTTACTTTATGTTCATTTAGATGTGTGCTTCTGTGTCTGTTTCTTCACTTTGACATGGATTGGATTTCCTTAATGTTATTCCACATTACAGATATTCCTTTTCATTTTTTTGCATTTAAGCCATATGAATGCTCTTCCAGCAAAAATAATAATAACATTCATAACAATAGGACTGCTAATGGTTTGGTATTAATCACTCACCATATCCAGGGGACAGGAGAATGGATACTTGATCAGAAATTGAGACATTTTGTATATAGAAAAATAACAACAGAGGTAGGGTTGCAATCTGCACAACATATGCTACCATACAAACCCTGGTTATTTGAGCATTTGGAAACCAGTTTAAGTACAATATTAAGGTCACTTAATACCTGGGGCCTGTATCACAAAGTAAGCTCAGTGTAATCTGTCTCTCTCCTCTTAGCCACTGCAACTGTGATCCTGGAAACAAAACACATTATCAACTTACAGCTAACTCTAGGGTTTTTCTATCCACCTACCAGTGTGCTCATGCAAAAGGCAGAATTCTTAATTGCTTCTTAACAGCAATGTCATCTAAACTGTAAATGAAAAGCTGAATATGATATTAGATCAAGGGGGGTGATATCTACTGGGAAGTCAGAAAAATGCAAGAAGTGATATTCACGGGTAAAATTAGATGTCATTTCCAAACATTACAGGTAAGGCTCAGACCACTAATAAAAGTGTAAGTTATCACATATGCCATTTCAATGTAGATTTGGCATTGTCAGCAAGTTCAGTGAGTGAGTAAGCATTCATGTTTTTATTTCTGATAGGAGCAAATGTGTTATTAGTGTGTTACCAGTTAAGAACTTTAATGTTAAATGTCTAAATGTTAGACTCATTGACTGAGAAGATAAGGACAGTTGAGGCAGCCTGGTTGTTACAACAAAATTTCTGCAAACCACAGATATGTAGATTTGCACATTTCACATATAACATGTCAACATTTTTCAATGCAGATCAACTTGATGTAGTTCTGATTAAATGTAGGCTTATATGAAATTTAAAATTCAATATTTTTTAATGGTCATTTTACAACATAAGGCAGTGTTTTTCAACCACTGTGGCACACTAGTGTGCAGTGAGAGATCAATAGTGTCGACAATGGCATATTATTTGCAGATGATAATTAATTCATTTTCAAAAAACTTAATGATGATAGTTGTCCTTTAGTCTGGTGGAACAGCAGTAGACACTGTTTTATCTCTTGTCACACAGCAGCAAGGTGAACAGGCTGTGGCAGGGTGGATATTGTCTTTTAACATCTTTTGAGCTTTGTACAAGCACCTTACCACTACAAAGCCCTCATGTCCTGGGCCATGCCCATCACAGTTTTTGATGTATCAAGTCAGAATGCATTCTATTGCTACTCTGCAAAAGCCAACAAATCTTGGCACAGAAATTTTGCTTCATAAGATTGTCTTAAGAATACAGTCTTTTCTGAGTGTTCACCTGTTTCACTTCAGCTCTATCAATATAGACAGGGATGTGTGTCTTCGCTCCATTTCTTCTAAAATCGAAAGCAGCTCCATGGTTTCCTGATGTTAAGCAATAGGTTGTTCTTTGTGCACCACTATGCAAAACTGTTAATTCCTCTCAACATGAAATCTCATCTTTGATAGAAATCAGACCAATGATGTAGATGTCCTCCACATGCTTCACAATTAAAATTGGGGGTTACAGTCATGAATGTACAGAATGAACAAGATCGAGCTGAGCACCCAACTCTAGGAGGCTGTGGTGTTGAGCAAAAAAGTGGAGGAGGTGTGACTGCCACACTGGACTGTCAGTTTGTAAGTAGTTGCAGAGTGTGGTACTCACGCCCAAATTGTTACGTTTTCTCATCAGTTTTATGGGAGAGATTGTGGTGATTGCTGTTTGTGCCATAGAGCAGTAGTTGTTTGGACTAAACACTGCAGTCTCTTCAGGTACAAGTAAAGTTGTAAATGAAACAAGTGCGTAATGCTCTACTGTAACAGTAATATGTAAAAAATGTGTTACACAACAGATGGCTTGAACCAACTAATTTGATTGGACAAGAGGCATTCCATGAGTGCTGATATACAGTACAATTCACTGGAATGTTTAACTATATGTGTCACTGCACTTATCAGTGTTCTAATGGTCATTAATTACACCAACTGCTGGTCCCCAGCTTAATGTTTATGCTACATCGTGACAAACTGCAATGAGCAATATCACACTGGAGGTCGTGATGTTGTACTTAATATCAGCACTGTAATACTACAGCAATTGGCCTGCGGCCTTGTGCGTACAACAGCATCACAGATATTACACATGTTGATATTCAGTACAACAACTCCTTCTCATGAGATATTTCTTAAATAACAGTAATAATAATAAGTAAGTATTTGCTTTTAACACACATTCACACTTAAACTGACTCAGACTGTTCTTATCAGGAGGTTGGAGAAGATGGCAGTTTGCTCTTTAGTGGCAAATGCTGAAACAACCACAATACACTGCAAACTGATAAGGTTTATAGGAGTATGAAAACAACAACACTGCTGCAAATTGTATGGAAATGAATGAAACAAAATAAATAAATGTAAATACAAAAGTATGATCACAAACAATTTTTTTTATTTCGCCAATTTACAAATAGTCTTAATGATCTCCTCTCTGTCTATTGGAAGTGTTGAAAGTCTAAATGGGGATGTAATGAGAATTCAAATCTTTGCCTCCACAGAGGGAAGAAAGGTTAAAGGCTGAAAACAGGTCTCCTCCATCACCAGATGGCACTGCTGTGGTGTTTGTGGACAGATACCTGGAAAAGCACATCACTCCAGTTACCCTGAAGTCAAACATCAAACAGAACCCTCTGTACACGGCAATAAAATCAATGGATGGAGAGGACAACGAGAAATTCAAACCGTCTTGGACTGTCAAGGAATATGACACACAAACAATCCATGGAAACCTTACAAGTTATTTAAAGGTAATTTATGAATAATAAGCCTGCAGATTATTAATAGGATGGATGGGTGTTTGGGGGAGAGACTGGTGTGGAGACAAAGAAGACGGATGAGTATATGAGGGGATACACTGTTAATCATTTCAAAACATTAGAACAACAACAATATTCCAGCTTTGTTGATGCTACTCTGCCCTCTCAATTTAAACCAATAACTAGTGTGAAAGAGTCAAAGCTCAAGCTGAATTACCAGCACCACTAAAGTAAAATAAAAAATATTTTTGTCTGGCAGAAGGATTCTGTCCTTATTCTCATTTAAATTCTGGTCACTTGGTACAAATTTCTAAATAAAGCAATATTTGATCAAGATACCAAAAACCAACTGATGCCAAAAAAAAACCTGGAGCTAGGTTAGGAAAGCAGTACGAGTATAGGTTAGTCTTACGAGAATCTATTAAACATATATATTTTGTCAAATATGTAACTACTCATTTATAATCTGTTCTGCTCTCTGCTACTGATGGATACCTGGAATGTACTTGGTTTGTGGGTGGAGGTTCATGGTCCCATTACAAATTTTGCCTTACTTGCATTTATAGTTAACAGAATCTTTTGCTCAGAAAAGAAAAATAAGGGTTAACACATTTTTTTTTTCTAAAAACTCAAGAAAGGTAAACACAGGCCACTGCAAAATAAATAAAACAAAAAAGACAAAGGGAGAAAAGCAAATGCTTCTGTCTAAGAGATCTGAATGAGTGATGTAGGAATGACGTGATGTAGGAATTAGATGTTAGATATTTGCATTTATAGAGGCTTTTAAGTTTTACATACTTACTTTGTAGTTTTGTCAATTTTAATGTATCTATTTCCAGTCCTGTTGGTCACTAACTGATGATACATGACAAATACTGAACTATATTAGTCTGGAGTGAGTAATTCGACTGCTAAATTGATTTGTTCTCTTTTTGTTTTTTCCTTTTTTACTACAATGAAATGGTTTAGTTTGATGTCATGATGCAGCACTGCAACCTGCTGTTTATTTTCACTCATCTTACTTAAGTCTTTTTCTGTTCACGCACTCCACTCATCACTCCAGTCTGCAAAAATCATTGTTAGGAGATGCAAGTCATGTCCTCTGTGTTTGTTTATTTTGTTTTGAGGGTGTATTTTCTGGGATTTTCAGGTGTGACAACATAAAATAAATAAACCCAACTAAGCCCACTTAGCTATTTGGAAAGGGCATAATCTGGGCTTAAAATGAGAGGTTAAATTTAGTCTCTTAATTACTCACAACTGTGTTTTGGGCCTACAGTGATTATTAAAACAGTGTGTAGTCTTTCATCAGGTGCCAAGCCAGGTGCACCTAAACATTGTGCATTGCTATTTAGGTGGCAGAGGCCCCAGAGTTGAAGAGTTAATTAATGACTCACTGCTATTCAGAGGTTTTTTGTGGTTTTTGTTGGTCTGTATCGCAAATGCTTTTTGGTGCCATTGCGTAAACACTGCGCCTGACCGCACCTCATTTTAAGGCCATGGGTGCACAGACAAGCCAAAGCTACTTTTAAACACTTGCACTTCAATAAATCCATCAATCAATCATCAGATCATCAGATGTCAAATGAACTGTATATGTGTAAGTTTAATTTTCAGGAAAACTTTTGCTGGTGTAAATAAAAGCTAAGGAAATATGAGTACATTACAGTGAATGGCGGCAGCAATAATTGGACATGATAATGGGACGATTTTGAAAGTAAAGCCTGTTTTCATTGTACTGGCAGGAGGAAGAGAAGACTCCTAAAGATCTGGACTTTTGGCTTGAGGATCTTTACACACCAGGATTTGACTCTTTACTGAAGAAGGTAGAAGCAGAACAGAAAAGAAAAAAAATTTGTAAAATCCTTTCTTCAATCATTTTGTCCATTTGTATGGTACTTATTGTTATCATAGTGCCAGTTGTGGTTTTACAGAAGAAAACTGATGACAATGCCAAAATACCACCTTAACAATATCACCTCTTTGTAAGTTGTGGTCTTACATCTTTATCTTTTCAAATACTGATGCTTCATCATACCCTTTAGCATCTCCTACAGATGCAAAAGGTATTCTTTTGAGTGTGTGTGCAGTAAACAGCAACTTTCTACAAGAAAACATTGGCACATGATTAATGCTGTTGACAGTTTGGTCATGTGTAGGCACCAAATAACTTGGCTACTTTTTGGGATACACCATTAGTCTCCCACAGGTGTTGAACTACAGTCCCAAGAGAAAGTCCTGTGTGTGATCCACAACTCTAACTTGCCCTTGAATTCTCTTGAAACTTTGGCTCTTTCTACCATGATAGAGAGAACATTTGCAATGTGTGAACATTTGTATTAAAGTCCAGTGTGTAACACACATAATCTGAAGGATAACTTCTGTGTCTGAATGAGATGCCAAGAGTGTGACAAACAGTGTTATTTGCCAGCTAGAAATGAAACCAGGCTGGAAAGAACCATAAGCATTTATTTTTCTTTAAACTGTGGTTAATTGTTGCTGTGCTCATTAAGTTAAAATGTTAGGATGTTACAATGCTGAGCAACTCCTTTAACAAATAAAAGGTTGTTTGGCAAATCTTAAACATGTTGTACGCACTCTATTCTCCCCACCTTTACTCTTTCCTACCTATTCAGAGAGAGTATGAAAAATACAGACCACAAAGGAGACTTCAAATGGATCTGATTTCTTCGATTTATTTATTGCAATAAAGATGTACAAAGTATTGGTAATCATAAATGTTAAAATGTTAGAAAAAAGCATATCTGTGACTGTTAAGAGTACAGTGTATCAAAACTTTACTGCTTCCACCAGCTGGGTCTTTTCCATCCACGTTTGTGTGAAAGCAGGAGAAGACAGGTTTAATCTGCTTTTCTTGTCATGTCTTTTCTTTAAAATGCATTGAAAAGATAGAACACACAGATTAAAAAAGAGAAGATAGAAGATACTATTGTCTAAAATCAAAGGCAACAGGATAAATGAAAAAAAATCAACATGCAAATTAACTTACAACCAAAACCAAGATATTAGAGACCAAAACAAAAAAAATTCTAAACTTAAATAAATATCTTCATCCATATTGAAATTCAGCATAATTAATCCTCTCCCTTAATTTACGCCATTAGACTAATAACTTTATTTACAGGTTAGTTTATGTTTGCAGTGTGGACAAGGTGGACCACCTGGAGATATAAAGACCAGTTTATGAATTAATTACAGTATAATCCATCATCATGATTTGACACATGATAGATGGGGATTGGAGAGAAATGGGAGCTTTGGCAAAAAACAACAACCAAAAAAAAAAACAAAAAACATACAATAACTAGGAGAGGTCAAATGATGACATGGTGGCGGACATATGAATACAGATGTCATTTGGTTTTTCAGTAGAACAGTAGCATTGTCAGACAGGCTTTAGAATCTATCTATCAGGACATAATGAAGAAAACAGCACACACAAACACTATTATTTGGTTGAAAATATTGACAAGAGGTCTTTTTGTTTCACTAAATGTGACATATTACAGATACAGATTCCCTCCAAATCAGACTGTTACATCTATGTGATTATATATATATATATATATTTATAGAGAGAGAGAGAGAGAGAGAGGAGAGACATATATGTTCATTATCAAACAAATATAGAGTAACCCGTGTTCTTGTTTGTAATGTTGCTCTGTAACAGTAAAGAAGAGAGAGTGCTACACAGCAGAGTAATGAACAGACTCTAAAGACACAGTCCTTTGTTTTGCTATAGAGTACAATAGTGCCCCCACATGTCAGAAACTCCCTAGCTCACCGATGTTTTGAAACTTGTGCTGTCAAACTGCAAACTACCAGTACTAACAAATTTATTGAACTGTGACTTTGGGATGCCAATGGGACTTTGAGATGGACTTTGATTAAGGCTTGTGACTACTAGAAACAGATAAAAATGAAGGCCAAAAATTAATGTAGCAGAGGTAAGGATATCTTGAAGAGTTCAGTCCCTAGTTTATGTCAAGTATACTTCACTTTGTCCTTTTTTACTGTTTAAACACAATACATACACTTACAGATCCATTTCCAGGGTCCCAATATGTCTCATACCTAAATGATTTTAAGGGACTGTATCAGCTCTTCGTCCTTTTTGTATTGTTTTAGTCTCTTCTTTTGAAAAGTTACATTTTCTTGGGTTGTTTTTTCATATCTAAAGCCTGACACAGGTCTGCAGACCTCTGCTAACACTATCAGTAATAGTAATGAGCTGGGAAGATATATTGGCATACATGGGGTGCAATTGTGTACTGTAAGTTAACCAGTGATGGTCTTTAACTTTTGCCTTCAAAGTTTTAAAAAGGGTTACACTTCCATACAGTCCATGCTTTTCACATACTTGGAAAGTAGTCAGGGAATATATAGTTCACTGGTGACAATGAGAGTGTCTATGATTAATGTGTATGCACTGAATGTTTATATACACTCGTCACAGCGGCACAGAGTGATGAGTGATAGGAAGCAGCTGTATAGATGCTAACAGCACAGTAAAGCTGATGCAGTATACTGCAATGTGCTAACAGCCAAAGCAATCAAATCATATACTTGACAATGAAAAACAAAAGGAAATGTATGTTAACTCCTAATGGTAGTGTTCATTATTAAACAGTACATTCAACTAATCTCAGAACTGTCACATTCCTCTGTTGAAATTGCATACAGCAAAAGACATTGAGGGCAAAAAGAGAAAAAGTAAAAGGCCAAATACTAAATTTACCTGTTTCTAAGGCGGGAACACTGAAAAATCTACAAAAAAAGCAAACCCTGCTTTATTCCATTTGATTAGAGGCAGTTTTAAAAAATAAACATGATCCCCATTTGCCATGACAGACCTTTTCTTGACTGTGTTGCAATTAATGATTAAATTTGATTTCCTGGTAATTGTTATCATTAGCTATTCATGGATGTATTTAGTAACCAACTAGCTGTGTAGCTATTTTTTGGGGGGTTTTTTGTGATTGACTGCCAGTTGGCAAGAACTGTCTTCTGTTATACCTAGTCTGTTATTTTTGCAGGGTAATGCACATTTATGCAAGCACTACTTAAGGTTGGGTGTGTTCAGACATGACACAATTTGTTTTATATTATTTATGCAAATTTGACTTACGTTCAGAATTCAATATTTATCCACTCTATTTTATTAGGCTCACCTTCCTCATGAACATTTTCAACTTATGCAATAAATTAATTTCAAAATTTGTATCTATTTGTGTCTTGCATTGCTTTTGTAAACAACGGCAACACTTCTAAAACTCAGTTTGTATTCAGTCTGAACACGCCTTTAGAATAAGTGTTAACCACTCTGAAAAGTATTTGTTGCCTAGTAACAGCAGAGCCAGTATTAATTTAGGACAGTTACATCAGAGCTAAGTAGTTATCTGAAGATAATCTGGTCAAGTCAAAGTTGTCTAAGACTGTAACAACACATCAGTGTTTTAGACTTTGAAATGGTCTAAACAAGGGTTTTCTTAGAGCCATGATACCCTTTTAATCTAGATGTGTTTTTGTAGAAAATAATTATAGGAAAGGAAAGGAACATGCCTAAAGTGTTCCTTGAATGAACTGAGGCGAGTAGATCCTTTCACATGATGGAACAATGGATTTTTATTATAAGTACTTATGCAACACAAGCTCATATGCATAGAGGTATATCTTCACTGCCTTGACACATTCTAATGTACATTCTTCCTGCCAGCAAGTCTTCCAGTGTGAAGCTTGCATGTTGTTCATTCTTTCTGCCTTTCTAGGCTTTGTGGGAATGGGAGACCAGTAGTCCATCATACACCCAGAGGAACAAGTAGCCAAACAGGCGTGCAAAACTCAAGTTCTGTGGTGCTATTGCTGATTAAGTGGAATATGTTCCAATCTGTTGATTAACCACTTCACCAACAACATGCAGGCCTACAGTATGCATTGTTGCAGAACAATGCAGGTAAACTATGGGAGAAAAATTAAGATGCATAAACATTTACAGTAAAAAAGACAATTGTGCTGAAATGCCTTTCCTAACATTTTAGTAATGGATTGCTATCTGCATCTACCTATAAACCGTTCAGCCAGTATGGCTTATAAGAGAAAAGGAACTCATGACAATCGTTAGTTCTAGCATTAAGGCAAGGTTTTACTAGTAACTAGCCTACTGGGTAAAGCCGTTTCTTTTCAGGGGAAGAACAATACACGTGGACAACGCAACAGTTGTTGAAAGGAATTCGTAATTTAGTCTATCAGCAGGTACAAGGGAGAGACAGTCTTTCAACCTTCAAGGCTAATGGAAAAAATAGGTTCACATCCTTTCTGACAAACAAGATTTTAAATTTAAGACCCATTCAAATATTTTTAGGCAACATATCTGAAGGACAAATTGTGTCTTATTTTAAGTAGGTGAAGCTATTGAAAATATTAAAAGTTAAAAGTTTTAAAAAGGAAGACTTAAAAGTGAATAAAAATAAAACCCCCAAAATAAACATGTTGATTAAGGTAAAAGAGAAAAAAGAAAAATGACAGTCTTCATGCAATCAAGTGGACACCCTTCATTAAATTGATGTAATCAACTTGCAGAAATACAATGCTCCAACTCAGAAAGAATTACATTTAAAACTCAATAAAACTATTATAATCAATACATACTGATACAATAGGTACTCTTGTTAATCTAGATAGAGATTATATTTCTTTCATCTGATTTAACTGGAAGGCACATCCATAAGGCTTTAGACGGTGTTGCAAAGCTTTCTGCATGGTTCTCTCCCAATATTTAAGGAAAACAACAGCGAAAATTATTGCTGCGTTACAAACACAATGACTGGTCCAATTAACATAAAAAGTATGACATCAAGATATCCATATCATAAGAACAATGGGGACATTGTGCACAACTGCTTTGGAGCCTGAGAGAAATCAACTGTGACAGCAATTTAGTTTTCATGAGGAAATTAGAAAAAACTAGGGCTACAAGAGGAAAAATCCAGATATCTTAGAATAAACAGAAATAAAGTAGCAGAGTGGACAACATTGACACCACCCCCCACCCCAACCCTGACATTCCTCCATCACCTGTAGGGCTTCTAAGCATCTCAACCACTATCACTTCACTCATCTTTATTCTTATTACCAGCACTGTTTGCATCAGTGGCTGTGTTTTCTACCATCTCTGGAGTATATGTGGTGCACCTTTAGGTTTTGACTGGAACTGGGATGTGTATGTGGGTCTGCTCCCAGAAGCAGAAGTGGATGTGAACTTTAAAACCTTTTTTTTTCTTTGTGTGTATTTAAGAGTAGAAGGTGAGGACACTCTGGTGGTTGCCACGCACCAGGAGGATGGGCGGTAGGTCCTTAGACAAAACCTCCAGCCAGGCCATGTACAGAGCACTGGATACTGCCCCCTTCCTGGCCAACGGCAGACTCCTGCACAAAGAAAACAAAAGCAAAGAATGACAGGACATCGTGGAAGAGGACTGCTTTTGTTGGCATGGGTTGAAATTAGTAGCAGTACAATATTAAGCATCAGGACTAATACCAAACAAATATCGTTTTAATATTTTACTTAGAGAAATTATTTATATCAAAGCTTTTGTTTAATGAGCAAAAAAAGTTTTAAAATGTTCTTTCAACACAAGAAGGTACTCAAGAACTTTATCCAAATAAAATATAAATTAATAAAGCGGCAGATAACAATATTTCAAGTGCCATCTTTTAGCTTATCAGTCAGGTCACTTGCTCTGCGTACATTTGAGTGCAAGACAGATGGGCAGATAGTTTATCCAGGGAGACATTCACATGCCACAGCAGCAGTATACAGACAAACCTACCATCGGAAAGAACCCTACAAAAACAAATATATGCTTGCTCTTTTCAATACAACCCAAGTGTGCTAACTGCTATTAGCATGCAAAATGATGGTAATAACACAAAAGTTAAAAAGATGCATTGCACTATGCCAGAATTTAATTCAATTCAATTCAATTCTATTTTATTTATATAGCGTCAATTCACAACAAAGTTGTCTCAGAAATGTAATTGTGATTCATTTTAATGAGTTAAAGACTTCAGTCTCCTTCTAGTCAGCTGAAATCTACACTGTGCTTGTCTCACTGTGACTTAAAGAACTGTGAAGTAGGAACTGGAATTCAGGCCAGTTAGGAACTTGGTCCAAATTGTCCAGTCAATCAGAAATACGTGCTTCTGAGTTCATCAATTCTTATCAATGGCAGCATGTTTTTAATGACTCTTGCACATTGCAAAACAATGGAGCTAACTAATGTGTGTACACTGTTGAACACTGACAACAAGAAGAATTGATAGTGAAGAGGAAGAAACTGTCCGAAGTGTGACCTTCTTTCACCTGAACCATTTGAACCTCCTGAATCACAAGCGGTGAGGTGAGGTCTAACCAAGGGGCATACTCCCCACTTTCGCATTGAAGCCAACCGGTAAGTACAAAAACTTGCAATTCCTTGACTGACCGCTTTAGGCTGGCTCCAAAAGGGAGCAAATTCTCAGTGGAGCCCATGTTAAAATGGCCAACTTTAGAGCAGATATAAACATATTTTCAGCCTGGTTCAAAAACTTTTTTTTTTTTTGTCTACAGCTACTCTACCATCTCATGAAAACTCTGAGGGGGGTGATTTTTTTTTAACACATTTGTTTATTTTATATTTAAGC
>JAPZDZ010000011.1:1855116-1867959 GCA_029783805.1 Acanthurus tennentii
ACTTTTAGAGTGACAAAAAGAATCAGATCGGTATCGGATCGGTATCGGCCGATCCTCAAGGCTGCAGTATCGGTATCGGTATTGGTATCGAGTGTGAAAAAGTGGTATCAAGCCATCCCTAATTATAATAAAAATTATTTATATAGAACTTTTTATACAGGTCATTCAGCTCCAAGTATGAGCAGACAACAATATATGAATGTTATAAACTGCAAAACCATGTGCATGGTAGCGAGATCACTTTATTTTTTAGAGCGTTTAATGTTTTTTGGGGATCCTAGAAAACACGCTGTTTGACATGTAGTACGTGCTTCCCTGTAACGGTCATTAAGATCTCCTCTGAACAGATTTCTGCCATCAAAACAACTCGGATATGTGTTTAAAACTTTGATTATAAAAACCAGCTTTTAAATTTGTTGGTTTAAATCAGGCTAGGGCCCACATATACAGCTTATGGGACAGGCCGACTTTAAGAGAACATGCACAGGCTCAAGCAAGGTCGGACTGTTTTTTTTTTTTTTTCAGCCCTACCTGAACTCTAGTATTGCCCCTGTTTGCAAAACCCAGCCCTCTACCTGTACCTTGATGTTTTGTTTTGGTTGGGACGTTTTTGGGCAGAGAGTGGGTGTATTTCACCCAGCCAGTAACAGAAGAGGTTGGGAGTAGATATGAAATAGCGACGAGACAATCCCCTTGGTACATCATTTTTCTACGTGCAAAAATACTCACTGTCTGTAGAGCACAGTTTTAATTTACCGCTAATGTAAACTGAGCATTTCTTACAGCTCTGGCTTCACATTAAAAGCATTTAACTATTGAAATGGGAGTTGACTTCTATTTGGAAGAAGGTTGGTCACAGGTCAGTCAGTTAGCCTAGCTAGCTTATTGATATCAATCACCAAAAACATATTAATGGAGCAAAACAACAGTCATTTTCAGAATTTGTTGACAGTGGATTAATTTTAGATACGTGTCGAGCAGTCTTATACGGGCTGTAAATGTACGAGACCAAAAAGGAGCCATGAGATGAAGAGCTGCGTTCAAAAGTTGAGCAAACAAACTCTTTTCACTCCTTTCATTTCAGTTTTCAAGATCTCTAACTTGTTAGCATGAGATAAAAAGAAGGTGCTTTTGTGTTTCACTTTGACAACTAACATTAAACATTAATTCAAAAAGAAAGTTTTTCCTCTGCATGTTTTTTTTTTTTCAAGATATTTTTTGGGCTTTTATGCCTTTATTGGATAGGACAGATATGAAAGGGGGAGACAGAGAGAGAGGGGGTAGTGACACGCGGAAAGGGTCAGAGCTGGAGTCAAACTCGCGACCGCCGCATTTGAGGACTAAGCCTTGTACATGGGACGCCTGCGCTACCGATCGAGCTAAACCGGCGCCCCTCCTCTGCATGTTTTGCCCGTGTGTTTACAAAAAATAAATCCTATATTATAACTCCCAAATAACTTTGTAAACGGTCATATGGAAAAGGTTAAGTATAAATTCCATTAAAAATTTAACCTACACCATGCTCTTTGACTACTGGTGCTGTGTCTTTCTCATGTTACAGGAAAACTTGAAAGAAAGTGAGGGCAAGACAGATGCGTGTCTAATTTGAGACAGATAGATATCCACTAATGGCCAGTGTGTAGTTTTGCTGTCAACAAAAATTAACAGAATATTAGAGGGCACACACGGCTGTGTGCTAGCACACAGAGATAAAAGGTTCAGCTGCTAGCAAGCTAATTTTATTCAACAAAAGAAGTTGGGAGGCAGCCATATGGCGAAATAAGAGACAAGAGTGAGATAGGGGAAAAAACTATGTTGGTAATTTGTGTGTGTGTGTGAGAGTGTGTGTGTGCGTGTGTGTGTGTGTGTATGTAGGAATGTGTGTGTATGTAAGAACGTGTGTGGCAGGAGGGCATTGGTAAGAGCAGCACAGGTTGAGGTTCTTTTTAAAGTTGACAGTCAGGCTAGCAGTTTCCCCTGCATCTAGTCACTTGTTTAACAAGGCTAACCATGTCCTGACTCCATCTCTGCACTTAAAACACAGACACAAGATTGATAAATATGCACCACTGGTTTCATAAAGAGGAGCATAACTAGGAGCAATGAAACCACATAGCAGATGAGATGTCTTAGTTAAAATGTTCCTCTTTGAATCACTTTGAATATTTTCTTGTTTTCAATGGAAACACACAAGAGATTATCCCGCATAGGAAATATAGCAAATATAGCTATAAACAGGACATGATGACACTGTCAAAGTAAGAAATAATGATTTTAATCGAAATTATGACTTTGTGCTTCCAACATTGCCTTCATCAAAATAACCACATTTTGCAGCAATTGCAGCCTGGCAGACCTTTGGCATTCTCACTGTCAATTTTTCTAGGTAATCTGATGGTCCCCCAGACCCTCACGCTAGCTCCACTGTGTTTGACGGATGGCATTAAGCATTGGTCTAGCATTTGAGGTGGTAAATGGGAGATTTGTATAAAGTGAGAAGGGGTCTTGAAGAAGGAAGGCCGTCATACCCATGCCATGGCATGCTCTGTGGACAGCACTTGATTGGGGGGGATAGGAAATGGATGAAACTGCAATTATTGCATAGCGCGGATTACGCCAGCTTTCATTGGCGTAACCTGTGACGTTGCCAAGTTCCTTGGTAGTGCAGGAGTTACAGAGGTAGCAGTGATGGTCAATTACAGAACGTGAAAGATGGTGGCACAATGACAAAAGGGATGTCCATACTGTATTGAGGCTGGTTTTACTAATGAGTTTTATAGGAAAAAAAGTCATAGACTATATAAAATAGAAAAAATCTGTGTTTATGTGATGTGAAGTAAATGTGTTTAAAGTACTGCTGGAGCAGAAGGCTGTAGTGCGACACTGACTAGCGACACTAAAAAGAGCTAATTATCCCGTTGGCGCTGACTCCACAGCTTGTAATAAACATTTTTGGAGAAAGATTATGTAGAAATGAAGACATTTAGTTAGGCAAATGCATTGTTTGGGCAGATCAATATACTTCAGACTGAATTTGTGCCCAGTTTTTCATTTTAATGTAGTTCCAGGAACTGTGATGTTATATGCCAATATACATTTCCATGGGTTGATC
Source organism: Acanthurus tennentii (assembly GCA_029783805.1). Classification (NCBI taxonomy): domain Eukaryota; kingdom Metazoa; phylum Chordata; class Actinopteri; order Acanthuriformes; family Acanthuridae; genus Acanthurus; species Acanthurus tennentii. The sequence continues at coordinate 1,858,229 of JAPZDZ010000011.1, forward strand.
TTCCCAATAATATGAATTCCAGCTTTTTTTTTTAAGCTATGTGCAAAAAACAGATTGAAACCTTTTCATTTATTTTTAAATATTTATACGTCTTTTGACTTTTAATGAGTTTTAGGGACTGATGTGGGGATGGCGGGGATTACCACGCAGCAATAGTGGAAACGGGAATCGAACTCAGGTCTGTCATTTACTGGATGCCTGCGCTACTGATTGAGCTATGCATCTGCTACACTGTGCCCACACAAACAGCGCTCTTACTGTCTGTCAATCAGCTGTGATGAACACAGGGCAAAAGGAAATAATTAAAACATTTTGTTGCTGGAGGGGTCAGCAACATAACGTAAGTTTTACAGTAGTGTGTGATGGACATTTCAACTGTGAGCATAAGAGGTTTATGCAGGGTGAAATATGTTTGCGTTGCTCACAGCAGTGACATCAAAATAAATGTTCATTGAGATTCAGATGGTGTGAGATTTTATTTCAAAATGTCAGAAGCATAACCCATTTGAGCTAGTCAATGTTTCATTGATGTGTATTGTCAAGTCATGAGAACTATCTACACACAGGCACTAAATGTCTATTCCTTTCAAATGACAGATCAACATTTATTTGACCTCAAGTGCCCTAATCAAAGTTTGATTAACATATATGCTGGCAGCTGTGGGAATAGCCTTTCAGAATAAACTGCAGCTACACACAGATAAATGCTAGTTTATTTCAACTGACAGACCAAGCAGACCCACATGTGTTTGAGTGTAGACCAATCAAACATAGTTATAGCTACAGACTTTGGTCAAATTTTAAATGAGTCACAAGAATTTGATCTCTAAATCTTGTGTTTACATGTTTTTGCTGTCTTGTACTGTTTCTGAGTTATCACAGTTTTATTTTTAAGTGTTTCAGGTACTCAGGCTTTTATACTGTGTTTGTGTGTGTGTGTGTTTGTGTGTGTGTAAGAGGGGGAGGGGGAAATAAGTAAAGGGTGATAAGAGAAAGGATGAATACATTGTAGAAAAGCTCCTGAAAAGTACCCAAACCTTGATCAAATCCTACACAAAATATCATATTCTAGAAGGTTTTTTCGTTCTCTTTTCACTGACACAGGTTGGAAAGCTGTCAGACTTATACTTTAGACTGTAGGGGCCTGACTTTGACAGAAGTGCTTTTTTTGCCCCATTGACTTGAATGGGACAAGACAGAGAGGATCCCAACTTTGAGGACTTCTAAAATCCAAATGATTCGAAGGTATTACGATTGGTGATAAACTTTTGTTCATCACAGTGTCCTCTGTCATCTATTAGCTTTTGAAGGTGCTTTGATTTGTAGGTCTTGATGAGTACTACAATAGGGGTTTTGTCCCATCTTTCTGCGACATTCCTGTGGGCCGCAGTCGCCATTTTTCTGTGCCGCAGTGGCATGTTTCTGTGCTTGGGTGGCGCTACAGAGCACATTTTTGAACTGAGGGGGTCAGTTTTCCATTTTATGAAATTTTAAGCCAGTCCTGATGTGCATGCCAAATTTGGTGAGATTTTTAGCAGCTTTGAAGAGGATTCAGAGTGACATTTTTGGCCGTACATTGCATTTTTCAAATGCAAATAGCCAAGCTCCTGTTGATTTTAGCGATTGATTTGATTTTAGGGATTGATTTGATTCTAGCGGGTGTCAGCACGTGATTTTTAGGTCTTGATCAGTACTACAATTAGGCTTTTGTCCCGTCTTTCTATGACATTCCTGTGGCCAGCAGTGGGCGTTTTAGTGTGTCTAGGTGGTGCTAGGGAGCACATTTTTGGCGTGAGGGGGTCCGTTTGTCCATTTTATCAAATTTTTCACCAGTCCTGATGTGCATGCCAAATTTGGTGATTTTTTTAAGCATGTTTAGGGGGTCAAATTTAGGTTTATTTGTATAATAATAATAATAAAAATAATAAGAAGAAACGGAGCAGTTACTTTTAGGGCCTTTTTTGACTTTTTAGGGCCTCGCACCGCCTAGGTGCTCAGGCCCTAAAAAGTCAAGTTTTACCATCTGTCATACTGGGATAAATCAGTCAGGGTTGTGCCCTCCATCGTTTCCTGATGTCATAGTCTAAAGTTTGTTCCAAGAGCAACAATATTACCCGGAAAGGTCACTTTCAAATTTGAAGAATTCACAGGTGAGTTAAGCAGGTATTTTTTTGAAGTACATCATATAATTATCTTGGTGATGAAATATCTAGTTCTTATGTCTAACATTTGAACACACGTGTGAAAACACAATCTATCTGTATCAGTAGCTGCAGACAACTGCAGTGTCAGTGTGTCATGTTGTCAGTGGCAGCTGATCTGTCAAGTGTAGTGCTGCAAGGAAAGCAGATGGGTGCACTGTGTTCACTGCTAACAAGCTGTTTTTTTTATGACAAGGCTTACAATTGTCTGGTTCAACTCCGTTTAAACTGTGTACATGGTGGGACTAATAACAGTACGGTTAAGAACTGTTTGAATTGAACTTTTTGGCTGAGGAGACTTTTAGGTGAAAACTAATCAAAGCATTTTGGTTTTTTGTTTTGTTTTGTTTTTGTTTTTTTTAATCAACCAGCCTTGAATTTTGGGTATAACTTGAGTACTTAACAAATAAAACATGCCGCAGTAAAAACACTCAAACATGATCACGGACATACTTGTACCAGTTGTACTAAAACATGGTAGAGTTTGCTGATGATAATTTCATAGGACATTTTGGATAGAAATTTTAAAATCCAACTACGTAGAAATAAAATGGTGCATTATCATGATTTAGTATCTTAAAAAAAAGTGTTGTAGTCAAAGAACAAAAAAGTTATGACAGGTATAGTCCTATGTTTTTCAACTTAAGCTGTACAAGGGCATTTAGATTTCTGAGTGCAACTAAATTCACAATAAGGGTTCTGTCCCTGTGGGTGCCAAACCTCAACACAGACACAAGTATAGAAGCAGTGTGTTTGTAAACACAGCCAAGATCTTCGCTATAATTTTTAATACAAGACTATTGTGGTACAAACATTTACTTTAATGCCTTCTGAGATTTACTTGGATGGGAACAATGTGCAGCACTTACGCTCGGCGGTCATGATCAATCCTGTTGATCTTTCCTCCAATGAAGACGCGGATCTTGCAGTCCTTCCACCTTTTCTTGTTGGTCAGTAGGTAAGGGATCAGCAGGGTCAGACCTTGACAGCAGACATCAAACAGGTATTCAACACAGTTTCTGCAATGTTAACATTATACACATTGTCTATCGTGCCGTACTGGGATGCAGTAAAACAACAGAGCTTCTGATCCTTTACAGTTTTCTTTTTACTCATTCTTATTCGACAGGTCTTGGTAAGACCTGGGACTTCTTTAAACAAAATGTAAACAATTCAAATATAATGACATACAAATGACCTTCACTGCTAAACAAAAGCATTGTCATCCGAAAAAAAAGAAAGTGAGATCACTGTACTCGATTCGACAGTTTTTTTCTGAATTAAAGAGTGCCCCTTCTACAGTTCTGTCAGTAAGGTAGATGACATATTAATGATGATGATGGTGAGCCTGATTTGAATTGTCACACATCAAAGAGTCTTAAATACACAACCCTACCTCAGGCCTCGTTCTCATCTGAACACCCTGCTGAGCTGACAGACACCCCAGATCATCTTCACCAATGACTGATGTTAACATATTGGCTATGTCAGCTCCACTGATCAACACATTGCAGACAGAATTGATCTCTCAATCAGAGAAGGATTTACTTTTTTTTATTTCTCTGTAACTTGGAGTGTGAGTTCAGGGGTGAATGCCTTTGTGTTGTTGTTGTAGAAGAGGTCTGCTAAAGTCAATTTGCTCTAAAACACTCATACTGTGTTTTAGTGCATCTCTGTTTATATTTATATTAGAAAAACATTTATATGAAATGCTCCTGTACATTTATGATCATATGTATTTCTCAAAGTATTGTCTGTTGTTTTGTTTTTCATTCCTTTTTCTTATTTTTTATGTCATGTAACAACAACAGTTGTACAGAAACATTATGAAAGAAACAGCTGTACAAGATTAAAAAAAGTCATAATGGAGGGAAAGTGTCTTGTCCTTTCTTTTTTTGTGGTTTTATACTTTTTAGAAGCAATACAACAAATAAATATTCAAGAAAAAATTAAAATGTGCAAGATAATTACAATCTATTACCTTTCAATAGAATCATTTTACTTTGGCAAAAAAAAGTGATGCCTGGTTGCCGTCCCAGCAAACATTTTTAAAACATACAGGAGTTTTCTGTTTTTGTAGGTCTTTGTGCAGTGGAAACTAGTGCACTGTCTCTCACAACTATCTCAACTATGATCTAAAGGAGATTACTTGGTGAAATTCACTATTAGCCTAATTCCCCAAACAGGATATATTTCTTTGTCACCTCCATCACCACCCCCTCACCTCCATCATCAAACAGCCACCAGACGTCCACTGTCCCCTTCCCTTGTTTCTTCTGGAACTGCTGGCTGGCCTCCAGCAGCCTCTGGTCGGACACATTCAGTGGTACAGTTGGGCTCTTCTTGTCTGCAGGAATGTTTGCCAAACACACACACAAATACACCACGGCACACATAGAGAACACAACACAGCAAAAGCTTATTTACATGAAAACATAAAACTGTAATTTTTATCTTGGCCTGTTAAGCATCCTGAAAGGGGAACTCAGGTAGGACAGTAACCAAACATCCAAAGTGGACACACTGTGTAGTCTGGATTTGTCGGTTATGTACAGCTATCAATGCTTAGTGTTACAGCTGGAATAAGTGTTTCCCCTGAATATGCCTCTAAAGCTCTCATGTTGTGGATATCAGAGCTGTAAGTTTTGTGGGTTTTAAAAGGAATATACCAGCAGTTTTGCTTGTTCAGTAACATGCTGTATTGCTATGCTTGAAAATCTTTCCTCAAAGCATCAAGATGAGAAGAAGAAAAACAAGGATTTATAACTCAGTGACTGTTTTTTCTGCCTTTGAGCTAGGGCCTTTCAAGACTCAGTTCGAATTTACCTTGAGTTCTTCATTTTCAAGAGCATCCCATGGACTAGGTGTTTTATTTTTTTCGTTTTGGTTTTTATTTCATACCTTGCAGGCAGCCATTCCCACTGTGGTATGAAAAACTAATTTGGAGCAATATATGTGTACCAATGCCACATATCTGACAGTTGGTTTTAGGATTGAAATCGGTTTCTTTTTATGTGTGTTTTTTTTACATGGATTTGTGTGTGAAAATAAGTTGTCTGTTGTGATTTTGTAGTATTTATGTTTGTACATCAAATTGTCTCAAGATCCTCACAAAAAAATTTCCTTTTTTAAAGGCATTAGATCTGCAGTGTCAGAAAACAGCAAGTAGCAAATTTCCAGCAGACTTAGCAAAACCACATGTTTTGAAGCTGCCAAGGAACCATTTCAGCACTTGTTAATATTCAAAAGTCACAGAGGTGCTTGTTAAAAATATATTTTTTGTACTATTTTTACAGAAACAATTTCTTTCATAATGTTTCTGTAATTTCTTTTTTGGCCTAAGGGACGCAGGAGAAACAACATCAACACCGACAACTGCAAACAAACAGGGAAAGAAGCTGTGAGAGGCTCAGAAGTTAGCTGGACAGGGCTGGAAACATGAAAACAGGAGAGCAGTTTTCATCCTGCGAAAGAAAGCCTGAGACAAACTGTCCCCTCTGAAGAGACAAGAAGCAGCAGGCAAAAGAGACTGAAAAACACTTTGGAGGAAATTGAAATGTTGGCACACACTCACAAGGCACTATCATACAGTATAGCTTCAGTGAGTGGGCTTGAGCTACAAGCTGGAGACTGTTAACAGGAAAGCAGGAGAAAGAGAGGAAGAGACAAAATGTAATTCCCCAAAGCCAAGTAGCGAGGCCTGAAACATGAGACAGACAAGAAGAGAAACAAGACAGAGACAGCAGAGTGCAAGACAGTATGTTAATACAAGAGGAATTCAAAATATACAGTAAAGAATGAGGCAATGGAGAAAGGAGATCACAAGGAAAGGAGCACACCAAAGGTAACAAAAAGAGAGAGAGAGAGAAAATGAAAGGTTTTAAGGCAACTCAAAAAGTCAATCTCCTGCCTTTTCTCAACAGGGGCTGAGTTGTAGCTTTGCCATCATCATCGTCATCTGAAAAATGTAAGACATAAAGAGAGAAAAAAATCGAAATTGAGGTGAAATGTTGGTATGATATGCCATCAACTTACTTTAAGAATTAAGATACTGATCAACAGAAACTGTTATGTTCCAAAAAATACCAAAAGTACAAAAAACAGACACACAATACACGCATGGTTAAGAGGAGAACAGTTAGCTGTAAGCTTTGTGCTAATTCCTTGGCACACAGGCTCATGGAAAAAACAAGAATTTTTTAGAAGCTTTTCCACTGGCAGAAGTTTTAACTCTGAGCTCAACTTTTTCTCTGTGATTACTGGATTTTTTTTTTTTTTCAGGCCTGACCTGAACAATAAAATCAGAAGCACAGAGCCAGGCCTCTCCAGTTAAATCAATCTGGCCAATGACCGTTTGTTCAGAAACATTCATAGACATGTGAGAGTATTTAAAATGAATCAATCAGTTCTAATTACCACAGCTAAACTATTCCACTGAGACTATGTCTGGATTAAAATGGAATTCTCACACAGTCTGGAGGTTGACTAAGGATGGAAGTAAGCTCCACAAAGCAGAGGGAAACTGGCTAGGACTCTGTCCTACAGACGGCTCAGGTAAGAGCTCTGGCTGAACAATTTGTGTGGCATTCTCAGTTGGGATAAACATTCATTTTCACTAGCAACTTATCCAGAATGGATATTCGTAAATAAATGTCTTTCTATATCTAGCAATATGGTCACCTTTTTAAATACTTCTAAAAAAGAGAGCATCCAACTGGTACAAACAAATAAAGCCCTTAATAAGGTATAATAAAAAGGGGGGTCAGCGGGGGTGGTAATACCTTATTTAGGCTTATTAAGGTTCACGTGGTAAACTCAGCATGTTCATTTCCACAGCACTAATTCCATTTGTACAACAACAGAGTCGAGTTATATTCAGCACTCTGACTTCTCCTTGTTAAACAAACACACTTTTCATTTTCCAATTAGTTCCATTTGCTTCTACATTGCTGTTTTTTATGCTGTTCTGCTACTATAATTTTAAGTCAACACAGATTCTGGTATGTTTTTCAAACTAAATGCACTCCAGGACAGCAAGGAATTGCGCTCTTTAAGCCACTAGTGTGACTTTTGTGTTAACTTTTATTTGCAGCAACTTAGCTATCAATAAAGGTAGCAAAATACAGCAAATACAATTGCAATGTGAATTAGAAGAGAATTGTTGTTTTGAAGGAATTAGTTCTGTATAAATCTGTGTTGGTAAATGAAGACAGGTAAATAAGTAAACAAGAAAGTTATTTAGTTTACCTAATGGCGAAGATCAATAACAAAGTGTTGCTGAACTTCGACCAAAATGTCATGATTTCATTTTTTTGTTCTATACTTTACACCTCAGACAGTATGTTAGGCATAGCTTTGTCATTCAAATCATTCATTCAAATCATCAAAGTCATTGACTGATTTTCTGACTGAAATCCTTTCTGTGCAAATCTAAACTTGTGTTTCACACACACACACACACACACACAAACCCTAAACAGTCTACTGTAAACAACACCTTTCTGGTGTTTGCTGCTGTGGTAGATTTACTGGGAGTACAAAAAGCAATTAAGATTAGTGAAACAATATTCATTGAGGCTAGCTAACCTTTCTGTACAGCCGGACTGTTTTGGAGGCTGGTGGTCTTGGAGGATGGCTTGGATGAATCAGCATCAGAGTCTTTGCTGGTGTCTATGGACACAATCACATCCTTCATCCCTGAGGACTTCTCCTGGGAGGACAGCAACTCATCTGGAAGGAAACAGACAACAGACGGAGAGGGGATGTAGGAAACAGAGAAAATCAGGCTAAGAGAAGGAAATAATAAGTTGGGAATTATAAACTGAATTTTTGAAGACTGGAGGAGTGAGACAAATAAAATGAACTATTAAGTAAAGCTGGCCTCCCACAGAAACATTAAAAATACATAGAGAAATACTGTATTGCTTCTGAACTACACAATTAGGCTAGGCTTTAGGCCTAGTCGAGTATCTGCTAATCCTGAATTTGAGCTTGTACTTATTTTTGACTACATTTTTCAACAAATGATAAGATAATTATGAGAGATGAGGTCATGTTTCGTTGGGAGAATGCGTTCTTGAAATTGATACAAGAGGTAAAGACGTCTCACTAGGTTTGTGTTCTTGCAAGTACAGGAACACTCATGAGAAAATTTACAAAAGAACTGCACTGTTGAATGATGGGTTTTAATCATGAATTTAGAGTATCTCATTTAAAGAATTTTATCTGATTTAGCATATGGAGGTACAACAAAGTCTATGGATCAATGTGATTATCTTATATTTTGATTTCTGACATGTCAGGCATACTGTGTGAAATACAAATATTGCATAAATTTTGATACCCTGTCCTTGGATATGGGACACATCCAGGCCCTCTTTCAGTCGTAGTATAACAGCACCATACTGGAAGTCAAAGGCATCGCTGAGAGGAAAAACATACAAACAAAAGAGTCACATAGGCTGTGGACAGAAAGGAGCAAGACTAAACAGACGCTCAAGTCTCAAAGACATGGGCCACTTTGAAAAGGAAGACAAATAAGAACTGCTGAGAGAGCTGCATACAACAAATGCCTGGTTCAAACAAACAGTCCTCAAGGTTGAACCTTGCAGCCTGTATGCTGCCACAGCTACTCACTAACTGGAAAGAAAAGGGCACATTGCTGAGAGTCTTAGCAGTGATTTTAATATTGTAGAGCTGAACCATCTCTGACCTTGAACTCAAATGCAATAATCCCACACTTTAAGATTACGAACTCATGAAGCTGAAGTCCTTCACTCAGTCTCACATGACTGAATTAGAGTTCATGGCATACAGGATTTTACATGGTGAATTTGTGTGCTTCTGTGTTAATTTAGGCAAATACAGATTGTCTAGTCATACTAGCTCTTACTGTGCTCTATATCTGTGAAGAATACATTTTCCAAAGTGTGTTTGTTAATCAAATTGGAGCATTGATATTAAAATGAAAATGTAGCTATTCAGTATTTTTTGCATGAATCAATGAACAAGTTGACTGTCAAAATACAAATGAAGGAGAAACTTTCTTCTCAACAGGTGCTATAACATAAAATGTAGCACCTTTTATGCAAGTGTTAGTCAATAGTAAAGACTATGGCAATGTTAGAGATTATGCCAGACCAAAGGAGTATTGTTAAAAAATTATAATAAAAATTTAAAACAATTTCTAAAAAATGTGTAAACCTAAAATAACATTGCAAAATACTTTAGAGCAGTGATCATCAACTGGCGGCCCGCGGGCCGAATCCGGCCCGCCGAACCGTCCAATCCAGCCCACGACTGGATTCCAAAATTGTGAGGATCAAAGAGAAAATATCATGTGGTCCTCACTATTAAAGCAACAGAAAACAGCAACAACTGAGACTCTTATCTATCAGTAATCTCCACCATTTATGACTCTATTTAGGCTACATTCCGAAATGAGGAGTGTGTAGAGATGCACACATTACTCTCTCTTGATCAGTTAAAGTTCGAGTAATAATGGCACTTGCACGGGAGTAGGCAGATTTC
>JAPZDZ010000011.1:1871843-1884948 GCA_029783805.1 Acanthurus tennentii
ATTTTTATTTGAGGGTCTGGCCCCCAAGGTGACTGTCTGGTAAAATTCTGGCCCTCTGACAAATATAGTTGGTGACCTCTGCTTTAGAGCAATATAGACCTAAATAGGAAAAGCCTGATTATAAGATTTTTGCAAAACCTGTTCTGGATAAAATAATTTTGTGAAAAACAACAACAACAAAAACAAAAAATCTTCTTTCAATAAAGAGTTTATTTTAACTTTGCTGATCACTCGGAACAAATGTGTGCACAGTCTCTAAAGCAACTTACTGGATCATACTGATGTAAGTCTCCACATTCATCATGTCACCGTCCCTCCAGTCGTTCTTGAAGCCCATCACCAGCGTGTTTGGCTTGAGGCGACCCAGACCAGCAGCCTTGGGAGGCACAGGAATTGAAATCACAATCAAATTAATTAATGCCTCAGCTCAGTCTTGGCTGCTTTCCGGAGATTCACTGACACTCCTTCTCAGCAGCATTTTGGGTGGTCTTTTCAGTCAGGTTCTGGTGCTTTGGTTCCAGTTCTTACCAGACTGACTTAATTTCCATGTTAGATATCACTACCAGTTTTATAAGTCAAGATGGAAACACTGGCAGCATTAAGCCAGGCTCATCTTTCTGAGCACTTTGAGAACCACCTCAGTTTCACAGACCTGCAATTTTCACCTTTGTTTGTTGCCATTCAAGTTAAAACAAGACCAATTCATTCTCCAAAGAAACCTTTGGCCCATTTAGACATTTTTTAAAGGTTGAAGGTGTAACTTTCAAAAAACCTTTTTTTAGTAAGGCTGTAACGGATCATGGATGTTCCATGGTCAGATCACTCCCCAGTCATGTTGCATAAGCTGAGGATTGATTTTTTTTTTTTTTTTACAAAAAAAGGAGAAAAAAAGTTGACTGAGATGGTGAGTGGTAGAGCCCAGAATTTCAGCCCAAGCTTGACAGGTCCCACCTACCAGCAGGATTAGGGCCAGGCTTCAGGCCAATTTTCACGTCACTTGCTGGTACTTGGGCTGGGCCTTGCCTGCTTGATGTATCAATTAAACAACAGGGAAGTTTAGATATAAAAAACATTTTTAATGTGGGCTATAATCATACGCCACCGGCCTTTCTCACATACATGTGTTAAGTCCTCTCTCATAACACTGCAAAAAAGAAAGGAAAAACAAATGGACTCAATCCGAGCTCCGGCCAAGAATTATGATAAACTGGCTGGGGCTGGGCTTGGGCTTGAATATCTAGGGCCAGGACCAAGCTAGGGACAACATCTTAGGGTGTGCAGGGCTCTAGCCAGCAATAGTGGTTTATTATTATGTTTTAAGATTATTCAAACAATTGACCTCTTGAATGTTATTCCTTGCATTAAGTACTCTTTTACCAACGAATTGAAAATGGAAAAAAAATAATATTTGCCCCCCCCCTTTCTTTTTAATGTTACTGATCTGTAAAACTGATCCATGGCTCAAGAACTCTGATATGATCTGAACCATGAAGTATGTGATCTGTCACAGCCCTACTTTTTAGCAGGGACACCAGTGTCAGTTAAATTAAATGGCAGCTGGCAATCTGTTAATCAAACTCAAATTCCAAAGGTATGAGAGACCAGTTAGGCATCAGTCGAGACGTAGCATACACAACAGCATACATTAAAACAAACACTGAGTGCTAGACAATACATTCTAGTAACTTTAAATTTGATTTAATTTGTAATGTTATTTTATTTATTTAGACCATTTGCTTAACTAGCTTGCCATTTTCAAAGTACTCACTTAGCCAACGCCCCAAAGCAAAAGATGTCAGACCAACGCCACCTAGGCAAGCCAAGCCAATGCAAGTCAGCATACCCTAGCTTAGTTTACTTTACAGTTAGCTAATGGGTGACACTGCCTTGGATTGCTCTTGACTAAAACAAATCAAAAATTCTAGATCTTTGCTTTGTAATGTTAATCCATTTATTGTTGGCTAATATGCTGATTGCTTGTCATAACAGACCATTTAGTATCATGGCTATTGTTAGCTGTCGATATCATTTGACAAGTTAGCCAACTATTATAGCTAAGATAGTATTTTGTTAGCAGTTAGTCAGATAGCTCTAAGTTAACTACATGGCAGTGATCCAGCACCTGGTATCCAACAATGCCAACTGAAAAAGAGATTTGTATGTTTTTGCACTTTTGCTAACATAGGCTTTTTATGCCTATATTGAGATAGGAGAGGAGGAGAAAGACAGGAAGTGGGGGGTGGGGGTATGGGGAGACATGCAGCAAAGGGCTGCAGCCCTCCCTGCTATAGGCACTTTGTTGTTAGTGTTGTTACAGCTGTGCAAAAACCCTATTTACTCGAGACTCACTCTCAATTGTTTTTTTTTTCACTGTGAATCTTGCTCCTGTGTAAAACTATCACAATCTCACTCTTTATTGTTGTTCATTTTGGTGGCCTGTTATTGATTGCTACAAAATCTAAAAGGTGATATGATACAAAGGATACAAAACAATCTGTTATGTTGAAAATGTTTGACTTGGCTTGTGACTTGCTTGAGCTGAACAAAGTCTTGAACCCATGTGACTTCAACATCTGTCCACCACTTAAAATAGTTCCCCACAAAATCAATATTTCTTTCTGTTTGAATAACATTTCAAAATAAAATCTGAACCTCTCCAAAAATGAAATGAAGCAAAAAGGGCTGAATCCATTGGGATCTCAGAATGAACACAGTAATAGCAATGCTGTTCCCTTACCTGAAGCAGGTACTGTGTGCCCTGCCTCAAGTCCTCAGCAAACACTGGCGTGTAGAAGGCCTTGCTCTCATTCTTCAGCAGCCAGCGCTGGTAGCGGGCCTGGTCTGTGGCCAGATCTTTAAAGTTTGGTCTTCTGTAGCCCTACACAGAGACATACACAAACACACACATGTAAGTAATTCTACTGATTTGAATTTAGCAGTGTTCAATACTGTTAATGAAATGAACAAATGAGCAAATGAAATGAACGTGGACAACTTTGTAAGTCCTCATCTCTAAGGTCAGACTTCATGCAATGACTAATGTCATGATATTTTACCCAAGAACTCAACCTGTATAAACAAGTCCTGATATTAAGGGACTTTGCTCGTTTATGAAATAAAAAACTCAGAAGGTGTTTTTCATTCAGGAAACTGTAATGTTGTTAACGGGAAATGTTTATGCTGTTACATCATTCAACTAGTGCTCTCAGCCTAATGGAAGTAATAGAGGCAGTTAAGGGAATAGATCATAGTGGAGGCTAGTGTGTTCTACAGCTCTAGAGAGCTGCTTGACAACTTTGAACTTCAAAGTCTCATTTATTTAATCAAAATGGACTTTCCATTATGAATTTGTGCCTGGCAAGTGATTTGTAAAGGGCTTTTTACACTGTTTATATGGGAATGGACACATATTAACCGAATAAGCACTGTGGCTAAATGATGTGCTCACTTCTGAGCTGTAAGCTGACTCAGAGAGCCTGATTAAAGAGAGGAACGAGATCACACAACTACGAAGATGTTTTAAAGAGAAAATGAGCTTAAAATCAATTAAAAAAAGAAATAACTTAGGACAAGAAGAGAAGACACAGAGAGTGGGTGCATTATTACCTAGTCAATGACAGCGCACAGGTGAGTTTGGGTTCACAATTTGATGCCATTCAGGCCAGAGAAAGTTTGTTTAACACATTTGTACATTCAGTCACAGGCTGGTAAGTTACTGTAAGTAGTTACATATCTGACTACAGCAAACATAACTGCAGCACAGCTCTGTTAATAAGATCCTGACACCACCTGTAATTCCTTTGGTACACCAGCTCCCTACATAAAAAAAACAACACTCACTATCTCTAGAGCGTGGTGTTAAATTTCTGCAAATGCTAACTGAACATTTCCTACAGCTGAATCTTCACATTAAAAGCATTTAAATGGTGAAACATGAGTTGACTTCTATTTGGAAGTAGGCTAGTCATAGGTCGGTCAGTTAGCCAAGCTAGCTTACCAATAGCAATCACCAAAAACATATTAATGAAGCAAAACAACAGTCATTTTCAGCATATTGTTGAAAGTGGATCAGTTTTAAATATGTCTGGAAGCAGTTTTATACTGTTAGTTCTGATTTATACCACCATCCCTTACAATACAAGTAGCTCCTGTTAACTGTGGAACATAGAGTCAACATAAAAAATCACTTTGACTGTCTATAGGCTTCTTTTCAAAAACATCTGAGGTAATCAGTGAAATGCTTTCATCTGTTATATCATATTTTTCAGAGTTTTGCAGCCATATGGGTGTCTGGAGCATTTTAGGACCATGTTCAGGTTTTCAAAACACCTCTTCAATGATCACACAAGGCAGTAAAACAAAAATAACACAATTTTCTCACCGTGCGAATATGGCCACAGATCATCAGGCCTACATTCTTTGTGAAGGTGTGGACCAGGTCCAATAGAGCTGGACGAGAGTTGGGGTAACCAGTCATCACCAAACACTGGGGTCTATAGTCACACAAACCAGAGAGCACATCAGCATGTCAAAATTAGTATATAACTGAATATAGTACTTAAACTACTTAAAGTTTTTCATCTTTATATACGCAGAATTGTTATCTCCCAAATCTGCCAAATCCTCTGACCTTCACAGTGGCCTTTAGTCTTTTAGTACAGGACACACAAGAGGGGAAAAAAACAGGCGCAAAGTACTGCACATCAAAGCAACTATGTTAAGCACCAAGGGATTAAGTAGAGGCACTGAGTGAAGACAAGAAAGAGCTCAGAAGAACACACAAGTCATTCTGACGACACCCTTAGATGCCTCCTAATCCCCTGATAAGTTTGCTGCCATGAGAACTGTCCTAAGACATATTATCACTACTAAGTCCTCAAAAACACCACTATAATTCATAAGAAAGTCAAGTATCAAGAAAGTTGACTTACTTTATGAAAAGATTAGCTTTTTTTCTTTTTTGAAACACATGCAATCATTTATCATATACTGTGATGACATGTCAGGAAGGTATGAAAAAAGATACTGCTCAAGTCTAGCACCATGTGGTCAATATATTTTAAGTTTGAACATGATAACGTTGGTCGAACTATGGTATCAAAAAGCAGTGTATTAGTACTATATTGGTATTGGCACTGAACCTTGGGTATTATTGGTTATAGAACATTTTCAGATAATGCAAAGTAGGCCTAACAAGGCATATTTACACTGTCCACTGTGCTGCCAATGTACATGTAAAATAGCTCCATAACATTTTAGGAAAAAAAGCACAACCCTTGTATATTGTATAAGTAGTCCACATAGACCACACTAGTGACTTCATGTAGACTCACCCATACAACTTAAAGCAATCCATGACAAGCTGCTCTGTCATAAAGTCTACTTTTATTTATATTATGTGCAATGATTGAGCATGGACGAAAGGTGGCTCAGTCTTATGGCGTTAGCTTTGACCTGTTACATCATACTTACTGTTCTGGTCATCTCCATTATTTTCTTTTGTTACCACCAAATTTGCTAAGAAAGTTATTCTATGCCCTTATGGTCTGATTACTGGTTAGTGTTCTTTTTTGCATGTAATAACATTAGTCTTTCAGTAATGTTTTGGTATGATCTGATAAGAATATATATGGTAAAATATTAGCATGCTTTAGAATGCATGGTCATAACTCAGTAACCATATACACTTCCAGTCTGATAATATTTCTGAATGTTTTTATTGAACCCTACAAGGTCAGTTTAATTGGTAGGGTTGCCTGTTACCTAAAGTTCTTGATGTGGTCCTCCACTCCACTGAGGTGCAGAGTGTGGGTCAGGGCCTGGTGGTAGGTCAAAGCCTGAGTTGATGAGCCCCAGTTTACATCTGGAAGGAGGAAAGCATGCAGACAGATATGCATGATGCAGTTAGGAAGTGTTTATGGCTTGTTCTGCAGAGCCAAAGGTCATCTCACCCATGTGGTGTTTTAAGCATTGAGAAGGCCTGGTATGTGTGTGTAGCTGCATATCAAACTGAGTGTGCACACAGGTGTGCGTGCAGAGCAGAAAGGCCACCCTTGTGTTTGAAGAAGTGCAAAGGAAACGTGATGTGGGAGAAACAACATGACAACTCAATAACATGTAGTGTTAAAAAAAAAGTCTGTTGACAAAAAATACATGGACAGTATATGTTTTTTTTTTTTTTTGGTGTTGTTAAATAAGCTTTTTTAAATTTATTTTTTCTTTGTTTTAAGTTAATTTTTTTTTACTTTATAACATAGAAAGATTTAAATGTCTTTTTTAAGATGAGTGGAGATTACAGTGGAGCAATTTAAATTAGACATGATTTTAATTGGAGAGACGATGAATTTCATCTTTTCGATATACTATCTTATTTTGCCATAATAAAATTACTAACTTTATCATGCTTGATAATACTTATAAAGCTATTCGGGTGTTATAAATGTGCGTTTGTGGCTGAAAACGGTGTAACTCTGTGAAGGGATGCATGAAGTCACCAGCCAAGTTCTGAAAATTAATACTTTGAAAACTCACCTGGCTTCTTGTAGCTGACGTAGATAAAAAGACCCAGAACAATAACGTTGGTCAGGAGAGCAGCCCACCAGTTGATGACAAACATCACCACACAGCACAGCACAGCTCCAGCAAGAGAAACCCACATGTTGTAGTATTTGAAGCTGGGACGCCACCCTACAGCACCATTGAAAACAAGTCAAAACATTGCAACAAAAGGCAAGGGGCATTTTACAGCAAACAAACAGAGAGTGAACTCACATACTGTGTAAGTATCATAATCTTTTTAATATGTATAATTATAGTAAACTTAGGAAATTAAGGTTAAGCAGAAGTTAAATTTATTTAATACTTCTTAACTCGACCAAATATCGTCAGACCTGCACTTCATAAGACTAAAACTTAGGAGTAATCATGGTAATTCTAAATGAAGGGAAATACTGTCAAATAAGTTTCATCATTAACATGATCTGACAAAATTAATTTGTTGCTGTTAAAGATCATGGAAAACGTTAAAGTTGAAGTTGGATATGTGCTGGGGTTAAAGAATGGAAGTTAGCAGCCTGTTAGACTGGAGATCAGAACATTATAACAGCTATTAGGGACCATATTTATTTACAGAGTACCACAGAAACTAGACTACTGGGATTTTAGTGATGGAATAGAGCCAGACTGTGTGTGGTTACACAATGACATGGTCTAAAAAAAACGACAGGACATAAAGGGTACATTGATGGCGCTGTTCCTCTCAGTCCCATACAGTGGATTTATGTGTCCCCAAGAGTGGGGAGAGATTGGCCCTGATGAGGCCAGAACACCAAATGGGGTTTATACTTTGTGGTTGCAGAGGCAGTAAAATCCATTAGTCAATGTCTGTATTACTGCTTGCCTCAAACAGAGTAATGTACCATTTAAGTCCATGTAATTATATAACCTGTTTGGAGAAATTAGAAGCAGATAGAGAATCTGTACCTGGAGTTGTGCTAGAGCTTTGGTATTGAGGGGGAAAAAGCACAGAACTCAATATAAAAAGTCAACTACATCCATATCATCCAGCTATTCAATTCATTTAAGTTTAAAAATGTAAACGTTTTTATCTACAGTGGTAACCATCCATACAGACTGTTAGGGTTTTATTTGTCCAGATTTTATGCAATCTGACCTTGAGATTTCTGCTTCCTCCACAATACAACAAAGGTTATCGAATTCCCATCTTTTTTTCAGAGCGAATGTTTCAATCCTTTTGGATAATTCAACAGTATTTATTATAGAACAACAGCATATTACCTAATCTAAATCTAGTATTGATTCCCCTTAATCTAAATCTAGTATTGATTCCCCTTATTGAACCCAATCCTTACTAATTCCTTATCAAATATAGCTTTTAGTATTTGAAATTAACTGAATGTACGAACAGCATAAATAAGTTAAAGTTTAACAAGCCATTTTTTTTCACATAGTAACAATGTAATATATACTCTTACTCTTCCCGCCCTGATTAGTTTTTGGTAGGTAAATCCATGCATGTTTTTGGCTGGACCTGAATAGCAATTATGGCAATTAATAATCTTCCCACTTTTAACTCTTTAGCTAGGTAGTTGTTAAATTTCTTATGTTTGACCTGTATTTTCTTCTAGTTGTATATGTTGTGGGTTTCACTATAATTCTGATGGCCAATTGTATATTTGGCCACAAGAAAACAGTTTAAAATTAGCCACTGAGCTTACACTGGCACATTTAAGCAATGTTGATCAATATTTCTCTTAAACAAAGGCAAGTTTTTTATATGATTATCTGACTGCTACTGCAGTACACCTACAAAATACACATTAATTCTTAAACATATTGTGTTAGCTCTTCTATCGGAAAATCTGAAAGGCTTTTGAGTCATAAAAACACTGGCACTGGACATCAAGTGCTTCCAGTAATTCCTTTTGAAACCTAATCATTTCCCATTAAACTCATAGTTGAATAGTGTTTCACTTGTGACTCTCCTATCATGGCTTCTGTTTTAACACAAAGAATGTCTCTTTTGAAACATTACTTTGTTGTCTTATCTTCTTGAGCTAGAAAAATTCTTCAATTTCTTTTCTTTCATCTCTGGGTCTTAATCTTACCTGGGGAGTTAGCCAGTGATGCATGGAACACAGAGAAGTTGATCAAGGCATAGGACGCCAAGAAAAAGTTGGAGATGATGGGGGCAATCACATTCAGCTCAGCTGCAAGAAGAAAACATGAGACAGTTTTAGAATGGGCAAAAACTCAGACCTGCAATTTTAGGTTCTTCTGTCCTTTTAGCAAGAGACACAAACTGTTTTTACTGTTTGCCTTAATTAAGTCATCCTAGAACTCACTAATTTTGCTGACATCTAGAAGTGTAACAATACATAAATCTACACTGATACATCTATTTAATAATCAGTGATCCAATATCATTGTTGCAAAGTCACAGCATTAATCCCGAACTTTCTTACAGCCCTTGTTTTGAAATTCCAACAGCAAATCTGTGTCAATTTGAGATGACATTGAGGGTATTTACTCTCCTCTCTGAAATAAATCAGCCACGTGGAAACATTTTTAAGAAAAGACATTAACAGACAGAAGCGCCACAAGCAAACAATGCTTTCAAGAGACAAAATACTCGGGCAACACAACAGACCGGGCTGAGCATCTGACTTAGCAGTTCATTATCTTGTTGCTCGTGCTACGGGAATATTAGCCACTCTGTTTCATTGGTGTCAGGTTAAAAAATTCACCATGCACACATGCTGAAATTCTGTCAAGAGATGAAGTGACTTAAACCAGTGGTGGGTAAGCAAAAGTACTGAGGATAAATGCAATCCGGCTATGAGTGAGAATTAAAGAATAAAAGAGAAAATGTTGTCAATTGGGTTCACAGCAAAATATCTCAACCGCTTGATGGATTAGCACATAATGACCCCCATTTGTGGTTCCTCCACATGAATAAAACGTGCGATACCACATTTTCTGTTAAAGCCCCATCATGTAACTTTTCGAGCTTAAAATGATAGATTCAAAACCATTGTGATGGTAAAGTGAGTTGTAACATGTTGACTGGGCTCTTTGCCTCAGCCACCCGGCCCTTCTGTAGCTTTTTACTGCACTATGTAACTTGAAGTTGTGACCTGTGGTTCTGAAACCAAAACTCAATGATGCACATTACTACGGCACACAAAACAGTAATTTTGGTGAAACCAGGTCACATTGTGGAGTAAAATGCCCTGTGGTTTTCCCTCTGATGTCTGACTGCTCTGCCTCAGTTCTGTGATTCACAGAGGTTCCGAAAGCAAGGCACAGGCTACCTGCTGCATACTGTGGCTGAGCTGAGGAGCACCAGTGTTTCCTGCAAGATTTTTCTCAGGCTGTTGGGTAGTTGTTGGCAACAGCTACGCATAAGAAAAGGCTACAGACAGACAAAAAACTTGACTTACTATTGTTAAACAAGTAGCTGCTTACTTAGTTACGTGTCATGTGTTGTGGCTCTTGCTAGATGTTTGGCTGTGTCAGAAAGGATGCCTGCTCTCAAGTTATTAAAGCCAAATCTGCCTGTTTTGACAGAGGTTTAGCTGGTAACATGTTATAATGGGGTGTCTCTCTAGTTCTGGTTGTGTTAGCTTGGCATATTGAGCTGCGTTTCCAATGACATACTATCACTGTTCTGAGTTGTATGCTGGACATGTTCACATTTTGACACAAGGAACAATAACATGTACTGATGCAGAGTTGCCAAATTGCACAGAAACGATTCCTATGTAGTATGGCTTTAACATCATTAACTTAATGGGTTTAAGTTCAGACCTAACTAACCCAGTACCAAGCAGTACTGAGACATCTCCGGCCAAAATATAACTGCACTGGGCACTTTTTGTACCCAGATTTTGAAATAAATTACTAATAATTACTATGTATTTTTGTAGGGCTGTCGAAGTTTACGCGTTAATAAAGCGTTAACTCAAACTCCTTATAACGGCACTATTTTTTTAACGCGTGATTAACGCACGTACGGTCTGTGCCTTGCCAGCTCCCGTAGTTTCAGGAAGTGGCGTTAAAATAACATTGCAAACAGTTACAAAGCCAAAATGGATACAGAAAATGGACTTTTAAACTGAAAGTTTAGCTTCGGTTTAATTTTTCTTTTAAACGAAAAGTTTCATGAAGAGCGGCAGCCAGCAACAGTTGCTCTCCCTCTTTTCTTCACTTTTAACTATTTTTATTCTTATTTATTGTTTTCTTTACCGTTTAAGTAAGTTGTTGTTACCCTAGTCAACTATGCTTGGGAACTTTCCTACATGTTTTTTGTCCGTCTGTCTCATTCTTGGGGAAAAAAATTCCTGACCGCGTCTCCGTCTGGGCACAACAATGCGGCGGATCTATTGTTCACTCTCGGGATCAGCTGTTGTCCTTACAACCAACCGCGCTGATACGGGAGAGGCCTGAAATCCCAAGGGAGCTGAGGAGGAAGTATAGTGGACGTAAGGCTGGTCGAAAACACCGGGCAAAGAAGCGGAGATATAAACCATCTCTCCCTTCCATCACCATGGGGAACGTGAGGTCGCTTGCTAATAAGATGGACGAGCTGGCGGGCCTGGTGAGGACTCAGCGGGTGTATCGTGAAAGCAGCGTGCTGTGTTTCACAGAGACGTGGCTCCATGAGGACATCCCGGACTCCAATGTAACTGTGGACGGCTTTCAGACTGTTCGGGCAGAAAGGGGTCACCGTGAGAGTGGGGGCTTGCTATTCTTACTAACAATAAGTGGTGTCATCCTGGTCATGTTACTGTGAAGGAGCGTGTGTGCAGCCCGGACATTGAACTGCTTGCCGTGAGTCTGAGGCCATATTATCTGCCACTAGAGTTCTCTCAAGTGATATTCCTGGTTGTTTACATTCCTCCGTCGGCAAATGCGGCGCTCGCGAATGACGCCATCCACTCCGTCGTCGCGAGTCTCCAGAAAGGCAGCCAGACACATTCATCGCGATATATGGGGACTTCAATCACACCACTCTGGTTGCAACACTGCCCACTTTCAAGCAGTTTGTGGACTGTCCCACCAGGGAAATCAAGACACTGCACCTGCTGTATGCCAATGTTAAGGAGGCTTACAGCTCCACTGCTCTTCCTCCACTTGGAAGATCAGACCACAACCTCATCCACCTGCAGCCCCAAGTCCAGCGGCTTCCTGTGACCACCAGGACTGTGAGGAGTTGGTCACAGGAGTCAGATGAAGCTTTGCAGGGCTGCTTTGAACTTACAGACTTGGAGCTGCTCTGTGATTCGCATGGAGAGGACCTTGATGATCTCACAGACTGCATAACAGGGTACATCAACTTCTGTGTGGACGGTGTTGTTCTTACAGTGACTGTACGCTGTTTTCCCAACAACAAGCCGTGGGTCACCAGAGACATCAAGGTCCTGCTGAATGAGAAGAAGATTCAGAGATGGGGACAGGGAGCAGATGAGACAGGTGCAGAGGGAGCTTAAAGTGAGGATCCAGCAGGGTAAAGACAGCTACAGGAGGAGGCTGGAACACAAACTCCAGCAGAACAACTTGAAGGATGTGTGGAGTGGCATGAGGAGCATCACTGGCTACAAGCAATCTGGCAGTCAGACAATAGGAGGTGGTAATGAACAGCTTGTAGCCAACAAGCTGAATCTGTTTTTCAACAGATTTGATGAAGGGGCTCCAGACTACCTCTCCACCAGCTCCTCTACAACCATCAACCTTCAAACCTGTAGCCCTGCTGTCACCCCTCCCCCTCCCTTCCTGACTATGCCCTACCTGTCCTCTCTCCCCTACCATCACCTTCCCCCACCCCCACCAACACACACAGCACACAGACCTTCACCGCAGAGCAGGTGAGGAAGGAGCTGTCCGGCCTCCGCCCAGGCAAGGCAGCAGGTCCTGACAGTGTCAGCCCGAGGGTCCTCAAAACATGCGCAGCCCAGCTGAGTGGAGTCCTGCAGCACATCTTCAACCTGAGCCTGAGGCTGGAGAGGGTCCCTGTGCTGTGGAAGACATCCTGCCTGGTTCCAGTACCAGGCAGGATTCCAGTAGAGAAGGCGCATCCCAGCACTTCCAATGACTACAGACCGGTGGCGCTGACGTCTCACCTGATGAAGTCCCTGGAGAGGCTGGTCCTATCACCTCTTCGGCCCCTGGTCAGCTTATCACTGGACCCTCTTCAGTTTTCCTACCAGCCAAAACTAGGAGTGGAGGACGCCATCATCTTCCTACTCCACCACGCCAGCGCCCACTTGGACAGACCAGGAAGCACTGTGAGGATCATGTTCTTTGACTTCTCCAGTGCGTTCAACACCATCCAGCCTGCCCTGCTGGGGAGTAAGCTGACAGCGATGTAGGTGGACCCTCCCCTGGTTTCCTGGATTATGGATTATTTGACGGGTCGACCACAGTACGTCAGACTGCAGGACGGTGTGTCTGAAACTGTGGTCAGCAGCACTGGGGCTCCACAGGGAACCGTTCTTTCCCCTTTTCTTTTCACTCTATACACCTCTGACTTCCAGTTCCACTCTGAGTCCTGCCACCTGCAGAAGTTTGCGGACGACTCTGCAAT
>JAPZDZ010000011.1:1903241-1925291 GCA_029783805.1 Acanthurus tennentii
TATGAGAGCACACTACAAAACACTCTCATTCAGGTAGTAGGTGGAAGCCACAAAACACTGAAAAAAAGATAAATATCGGTTGTAAGACATTAGCTTTTAAAGTCAGCCCTAACTTTCCTCATCAGTTAGCTATTCTAGTGCGACACCAGTTCTAACCTTTACTTCAGAATTCTATCTGGAGTCATTGAGACACACTCATTGCTAAATGCTTTGCACAGAGAACAGAGCAGATGACACAGGATGAGTTAGTGAACATTATCTACATGGCTGAAGCAATACAAAGGCTGGCTTTGCAAAACAATGACAAAACATCGAGAGCTTAGCATGGCAGCGCAAATTGTACCATGAAACGCTTCAAAGGGCATAGTCACAAAATAGAAAACCTAATGTTGCAATTAGATTTTTGTTATGAGATTAAAAGTCAAATTTGTACAAGAGTCTACAAGTCACATGGTATTTTAAGAGACTTTTGAAAACCCACAAAAGATTCTACATGACTTCAAATGCCAAATATTCAAGACTTGCAGTGTTTTGTTTTCAGAAAACAATGACATGTTCAGCTAATTAAATGATAGTTAATATTTCCTCCCATATTAATTAAAAATGATGCCACACACCTACTTTAAAAAACCAAATAACTGTCCTGTTTATGTCAGTATGGCTAGAATTACAACTCTCCCTCCTTACTACACAACAACAAAGCAAAACAAACATGTCTACGGAAACTTAACTTTACCTGAGAGATTATTGTATTGGGTTATGAAAGAGCAAAGCACTCCTGAACTGGATGTTAAATACTGATGGAGATTTGCTTCATGGAATCATTTATAGCAAAAAGTTTGTAGACTCTGTCCTTAAAACAGGTTTTAAAGGTTTGTGATGATATGAAGAATTAAAATCAGGTAGTTTATGTAAGACAGGGTTCCTTGGGGACCAGCTAACTTTCATTGGTTAGTGGTCAGTGTTAGTCCACAGAAACAAAGCATGTAGCGTATGTAGTGCTTAAAAGCTTAGTCCATTAACTACTTAATGGACAGAAAATTTGTCAGGATCAATTTTGTTAAATTAGTTGCTTATGCAAATTGACCAAGCATTCTTTGGTTTCTGTGGTAAAAGAATTTGTACACTGAATATGTTCGGGGTTCTGACTGTTGCCCCTATGTCTGTTAGCATGGCCTGTTGGGCTTTTTTCTGTTTGTTAGTAATATTTTAACAGCACTGTCTAATGCCACACTACATCGCAATGGTGAGCATCTTTTTGAACTAAGCGGATGCTAATGGATTCTAGAGTACCTATTTCAGGCTGCCCCCCTCCGTGACTCTTTCCATGATTGAGAGGAATGATCAGATGTCCACTGCCTCAGACATCTCACCATTGTTTGGAAAAACCTCCCACCACTCAGTTCATTATTCTTTTACTGCACTGAAACTCTCCCAGAGTTGGATTCCCTGCTGCCCACTGAGGACTGTTGATGGAACCTAAATGGCTTGGCCTCACACTGTACAGATTTTTGTTTTGGAATTGTTTCAAGTTACTATTTGATTCTGGCATGAGTGTAAAAGACTTGCTGAGTGAGGAACCTGCAAACAGTAAGAGGCTTTGTCGGTCAGCAGGATATCTTTGAATGGACTCAGACAGAGAGGCAGATGGGGGAATACCGAGTTTGGCATGGAAGCTGGTACGTTAGGTATTGGAAGCTGGGATAGGTCCATAATATTTGCAGTATTTATCCATAAAATTGTGTATTATATGAAGTGGAGACTTGAAGACTTGAAGTCAAGATATAAGACAGTATGGCATATTCAGGCTATGATATTTTTGAAGATAATTTCCAAATCTTGTGGTGTCTTTGCTCATGCAATGCAAATTTCATGTCATGTTCCAACATTAAATCATCCAGGCTAAAAAACAATACATTTCAATTTTATATGCTAAACTTATTCAGCTTCTTTCAGCCAACAAAAAAATCTACTTATTTTAACGTTTCCTCCAAAACTGTTCATCTTCAAGTTTGACCTTTCTATAGACTTTTTTGTACAGATGGTGTATGCAGAGTGTCATTTTTAAAAGTACTTATGCTCTTAGCTTTGTGCATTTAAAGAAGTGTTGTCCCAGCTATACATCTGACCATAAGCAGAGTACTGTCTTCTGAACAGACAGATAAACTTGACAAAAATAAAAACAATCCTCATTTGAATGAATAAACTATTATGTAACATGAAAAAAATAGAAATGTCTTATGTGAATTTGGCTCCCCCTTTTTGCTCCTATTTCCTGTTAACTTCTATTTTTCCATCTCATGTGCTTTTTATTACATGTGTTTATAGAAGTAGGACACCTAGACAATTTAATTTTGCAATTGAATGCAAATTGACCAGAATGTGGGCACATCCTGCCATACGGCTTGCATGTGTACACACAAGCACACATGTGGCAGCTTGTTAACATGTATATAAAGGATGCCTGCCAATTTTCCATGATGCTGACCACGAGCTCTCAGGAAGTTGATTTTAGCTCCCTCCCTGCTGAACATGCTGCTTCAATAAGCAGAAAGAGAGGCTATGACCATCACATGAAACTGACCTCCAAACATCTTTGACTTCCTCATTAAACAATGTCCCTCTCAACACCATGTACATTCTAGGCCTGCAGACGTGGTATGTTAACTGATGTACACAGACAAAAGCTCTCATTGTCAAAGTGTCTTTAGTTCAAGGTTAATAATTAAGAGCTGGGAACCTTGACTTGACAGGTGATTATAAGGAATAAAAGACACTAACTCCTTGAGACAAAAATTTACTTTACAAAGGGAAGAACACATTAAAATGTATGCTGTTTTTATTCTGTACATAGTGTAAGATATATTAAGGGCTTTGTAAAAATACTGATATTAGTGTCAATAATATCCAAGTCTGGATCATATGCACAATGGGTTTGTTGCCAAACTTAGCCAATTGAGGGTACCAGCCAAACCAGTGCCAAAATCTTGGTACAGAAGGGTGCGTCTTTGGAATATAGAGGTTTAAAGAAAGCAAAATAACACATAACTTATTGAAGCCACAATAAGTTGAGGCAATGGTGAGCCTGGAGCAGTGAAACTTAATGGAGACAATACATCAACTTGAGAAAACCCCAAGAGTGGAGAAAATATTGAGACACTTTTTGATTGAGCTGAGGATGTTAAGGCTCTTCTCCCACCTTTTTGCTGATGACACTGTTCACTATGCTGTCGATCCTATCCCAGATTTAGTACTTCACTTTCAGTGAAGCTTCTTTAGGACCCAAAAGACCTTCTCCCACCTTAACCTAAACTAACTAAACACCATCAAGACAAAGCTCACGTCTGGTTATGTAGGAAGGGTTCTTTGCATCTTTCAAATCAGGGTATTACCACCTTTATATGTGCTATTCTAAACTTATCCACTGAATACAGATACTTAGGTATATGGCTAAAAAGAACTCTGTCTTTTTCCCACCATATCAGCAGGTTGCAATCTAAGGTCAAACTAGATTTTTTTCTCTTTTATACAATACACACTACCCTCACTATTTCTACTAAATATATTCTTGTTCAAATGAACATTCTTTCTATATTCAACTTTGGTGGTGTTCTTCACAGGCACTCAAGGACACACACTCCTGAAGTAAATTTGAGAAGGTGATATCCATATTCACTCTCATACTGTGACTGACCCCTAAGTGAAAGCAGTGCATGTGCTTTGTGAAGTGCTGATCTTAGCAATACTGGGAGAGGGCAGTCCATCTGTCATGCAGTGTGGAATGCTGAGAAGCAAGGACTGTAGGCAACAGGAAATGTAAATTTTAAGGTTGTTACTGGTGTGTTCCTCCAAGAAAACAAAAGTCCACTGTTAAGAGAAAACAAGGGAAGAAAAATTACATGAGCTATAGTAGCCCAAATATTATACCTGTTTATTTCAATGTATGGCCATGGCTTTAGAGAGATCCTTAACAGGTAAATGGCTAACTATGTAAAAGTCTATAAAGTCTTTCGATACCACGCTTAATGGTGATTCTACACTTTCAATAAAATGAATCGATCAGTTGATAAATCTTTGATTTTAATGTCTTGGTTCAGTGTTTACTTTGGTTTTGTTTAATATTTTCCTGATGTTCAATCCCATTGTTTTATTTAGAGTTTACATTTTTAAAAGTTAGGCTATTCATAAAAACTGCCCAAAAAGAACAACATTTTCAGAGGAAACACTGAAAAAGAGGTACCATATTATGTATGGCTCTACAGTACATTTTTTGAACAACTGCACTTAAAATTGTATTTTTGAAGTTTGTTGTATTTTTATTGGCAAACAAATGCGATTATTTCCTAACAGTCAGTGTCGCAGTTTGAGGGACAGAAATGTAAATTTGTTTGGTTGGAATGTATGCATACCCTTAAGGTCTTTAAGGGGAATTCAGTACCAGGGTCTGGTTATGGCAACATTTTCTAGGTTAATCATACTGGCTTAATGTTTTCTTTACATTACATTAGATTTTCAAGTTTTTTACATTTTTCACTGGTCGGATTAGGATGGTGGCACCTTGCATTTACTGTCCTAGTGCATTTCTACAGGCTTAAGGCCAGCAGGTAACCATTACTGTTGAACCTTGACATGTTTGGTTTAGTTAATACAACCACAGTGTTTGCAAATTGGAGCACATCAACAGGAGCAAATCTGTTCCCACTGCTTCAAACATTCCTAAGCTCCTCCCACTTGCTCCATTCGAAGCACTAGTAACATGCAAAAGTAGAGATATGAACAGTTTTAAATGACATGATTTTCAAGCCTAACAGGTCATGAAATGTTAGAAAAATGCCTGAAGAATGTGTAATTGAATATGTATTTAAAGCCTTTACAGACATGCTATTAGAAAGAGTTGGTTTGTGATGGCAATTCTCCATTTCAGTATTATAATGCCATTGGAGAAGATAACAACAAACTGATAAATGAACAACATTTAAAGCTTTAACGATTAAAAAAGGAAGAAACCATAAGGGGAACATGCCATTTCCATTTGTGTATTGTCCTAACTTGAGGACAGTTAAAGTCTAACTGCTCCACAAATATCTGATATTTCCATGTGCCACCATATTTCATCACCTCACTAAAATTCTTCTGTCATGGAAATTGCATGCTAAAGTTGCCAGTCAATAAAATGACATTTCCATTATGGTCTTTTCAAAATAAATAGAAAGCAACATTAATTTATGCATTGGTTTTTTTGCAGTACCAAAAATGGTGTACCAAAGGTGAACTGTGACTTGTGTGCACCACTGCACCTCTAGTTTGAGGCAATTTAGAAAAGGTGTCACAATTACAGCATTTTATCCACTAGCAAGAACTGACAAGGTGACCCCTCCAAATGTATGTTAAATGTCCTGCGTGGTATGTAACTGGGTCACAACAAATGAAATAACCCAGGTGCCATAACAGTGTTTCCCCTATCATTCAATAAGGGAGGACAGCACAGTAACCTGAGCTGGAGTCAAAGACTTTAGTTCAGCACAACACCAAAATCTAAAATGAGTGAATGTCAACTTCTAAATATTACTTTTAGAATATTACTCCTGTAGTTAATTCCAGTCAAAGTTTTATGTAATATTCACTTAACCATCAAAACACCCTCACTTCTGGGCTGCTTTGCGTCCATCCAAAACAAGTAACTTACGGAAAACACTGTATAGGTAAGTTGGTAGGTTGGTAAAAGCCAAGCAATCAACCAAATTCGGCAGAAACTAATTAAACGCATTATAACATTGATCTACTGTCTTGTACTATTGTCCCAACATAATCAACATGGATTTTGTCGAAATAAACCATTATTTATATAATAATGTAGAAATATTGTTTTAGCTAACTTTAGTACAACTCAAATTCTGCTTAGGCATTCTTTCCACTCCATATTACAACTTCAACATATTTTCCTAGCAAAAAAGCAAAACAGCAATTACAGATAAACTAAAAACTCAGTTATAAGGCAAGAGGGAAATATCTTAACATCCATTTGCTCCCACTTTAATTACTAAACTTGGGAGCTGGTAAAAACGGTCTTGGGAGATGGTTGGGGTCATGCTATTTCTAACATCAGGCTGAATGTGACGCACCAGGATACGGGAATAAGAAGGAAGTCAGGACTCTGGCGGAAAAAAGCACACAGTCACACACACGCACACAGGTTTATGAGCTGCTGCCAATTGGTTTGTGTCTGTGTGTGTGTGTGTGTGTGTGTGTGTGTGTGTGTGTGTGTGTGTGTTTACAACTGCAAGGCTCAGCCTTGGCTGATGCTGAGACAAAAGGAGTCTATTTAATGTCAAAGGCTGCATCAGAAGCCCAGGGCGTCCTTCGCTTCCTGTTTCTGTGTACAATCTGTGCAGCTGACAAAGAAACAGGAGCAGAGTAGAAATAGGGGGAGGGGAAAGACTCACTTAAAAAAATAAAAAGAGGAGTTATAACACTCAAACAGAGGTACCATTGTGTAAGTTCACAACATCTCTTGTAAAGAGCAGCAAACTCAACATGTGTACCTCACTTTGCTTAGCAACATGTACTCTGAGCAGAGCAGCTGGCACCTTTTTTTCTTATTTTTTGCAAATATAAATCCCTAATGCAGAAAGGATGCCATTACCAGATCAGGATATTTGGTAAAGCAGTATTAGCTGATACTAATCACCAATCATGGCTCTATTTTTAGTCCTCTAGTGCCACTAATCATGTAGTATTTTTGACTAAAAATAACTTTGACATTGAATATTAAGTCCTGAAATTAAGCACAATCAAATGTTTGTTTCCTAAACTTAATATCATTTTGTCAAGAGTGGCAAAATCAAAACATTTCTTTTGATTTGTTTAAACTTACTTCAATATAAAGCTGCTAGACCACAACTTAAGCTGCATAGTTATGGGTTGGCTTCTTTTCCTTCGATGCTGCACCAAATTGTCATAGCAGCCCAGATTACGCACTCATATCAAAATGATACCCAGTCTCTTTGATATGAGCCTGTAATCTTCCAATAACTTTTGCTAACAGAGGTTACACAGACCAAAGTTTCAACAAGTAAAGTTTCATTAAACAAAGGAAGCCAGAAATTTCAAATGTAAAAAAAAATGTCAAATCTCAAACATCTCTCTTTAAACATCCCTAGTGCAAAACTTTCGTCTCTCTCTTCTGGCAGTGAGTGTGATTACATAAACAGTACTCTATTGATACTGTTGCTCCCCTGTTTAGCTTTGGAAAACCAGTAATTGGTGGCTGACGTAAAATGTATCACTACCAGGACACCAGCACTGATGAACTGCCAAAAACTCCAGATAGAAACGGCTCTATTCTGGCAAATTCAGAGAGATTAAGCTACTGGAGTTAGGCTCAATCAAAATGTATAACTTGCCTAAAAAGGGCTTGAATGAAACGCACTCACACTCCCATGTTTAAATGCTATCTTAAGTAGTCACAAGTAGTCTTTTATCAATACATGAACAACAAACCCCAAAATTACTCAACTACTAATACACACACCCTAATAACCCTTTTAAGTATTTTTCTGGGCTTTTGCCTTTATTCAGACAGGACAGCTGGATAATAAACAGGAAATCGGGGGGAGGGAGAGGGTAATGACACACAGCAAGGGCTTCTGGGTGTAATCGAACCAGGGGCCACTGCAGCAAGGACACATAGCCCCTGGACATGGGATAGCCACTCTACTGACTGAGCTATATAGCACCCCTCCCCTGTTTTTCTTGCATATAAACATCTACACAATAAATTCCCTGTGCCACCTTACATTATATTTTAGCTTTACACATCAAGCAATTTTCACTTTTGTCTACTATAAGGTAAAATAGAGACAATTGGCATATGAACTGAACAACGTATGCATGGGCAACAAGAGCAACCCCCAAAAAAGTTTTTTTTTCCCGCAAAACAACTGAGAGGTCACTGTCAAACTAAGGTCTATGTTTACATTTCTTAAAAAACCCTCAATTACTCAATAAGTTAGGATTGTGCCAAAAACATGCATGTTGTCCCTGCCCAGACAAAATAAAGCTGCGACGCTGGACACACAGAGAGTGGCATCAATATTTAAGCAACATATTTATGCTTGGCCGCTCCGGACTGAATATATCTGTCCTGTCACCTACAGCACACTGCCAATCAAGGGTTCAATATGCTAGGGCAGTGAGACATTCCTGCCTGTCCTTACTGATGCTCCACTCCAAATACACCCCAATTTATTCTTGCTGAGCTCACCATGACTGCCTTTATCAGGTTACATGAGGAACCCAAAGGGTTCAGCAATGATTGGAGAAATACAGCAGAACTGAGAACACAATGACTGACTCATTGATTGCTGTACAAAGTCCATGGGCAACAGTCAATTGGTACAGTGGAATTTCCATTTCACATTTCGATCTGTGCAAGTAGAACAGAGAGGGAAAAACTCTTCACCATCAGACACGATACAGTAGAAGCACCACAGTTACCATGACCTTCAAACCACCACAAACACCCTAAATTTCAACGTCCAAAAGCTTTTTTCCAGATATTGAGTCAAACTGTGCTGTCTCTACAATGTGAGCCAGCCACAGCAGCTAATTAAATCCTGTTGGTCAGTTGATCCAGCATATCTGCTGGGCAGGATTAATTTGGTGGTGATGAAACAAACATGACTCCTGATTCTGTTCAACATAGTTGCCATTAAGACATGATATAATCTGACGAGAGAAAACAAAAGAAGCCCTCTTTCAGCCACACAACCTTGAGAAAATATGAGACAAGCTTTTCATCGGAAACTACTTGATGGCTAGATATAGGCACAGCTCTTCAACTGCTTCAGAGATTGGGGGAAGGGAGATTGCATTTTCAACATTTTTTCTTTGCTAGCAAACTGAGTGGAGGAAATGATTTTTGACAAATATATACTGTTGATGTTGAGAGGCAGGGTAGACAACTGCAGCTTTATGTGTTTTAACAACGGTAAGGGTTGCTGAGACAGTGGACTCACTCCATCAGTTTTTCAACAGGGGAAAAAACATCCACAAGTTTGCAGGTCACATACGTGCCTGTAGTTGTAAAAAATACTTGTACTGGCTCAGAGATTAGTGATAAATGTTTGAACTTAATAATAAAAGAGCCTCAGACTGGAACATCTTACACACCTAGTCCAGGCTGTCTGTTACCGCTCTCAATAAAGCAACAACATGCACAATCCATTTGGTGTTACATCACATCCTGTGCATTGATGGGCTTTATGATCATTTCAAGTAGAAACAATATGGCTTAGGTTAGTAAATGTCTTTCTAGATTCATATGCAAGTCTCCATGTATGGCACCACATACACCAAATAGAGCCCTACAAATACTGGGGTTTTTGAGGTTAAACCCTATGTTGATATTCAGCATTTGAAAAATCTTTAAAAAAAAATTTGACTAGGATCCAATGAACACTTACAACTACGCAAAAAGACCTCTTACCCTTGGGCATGGAGCTGATTTTTTGGTTCGGGATTTACATGGCATTTCAGAGTATACTGTAACAGTTTTGTATAAATTAAAGATAATTAAGTGGAAGGAAGGTTAGGATTATTCAAAGAGATGTGTGCCGCCCACATTATTTAATCTGATTCATATCTGACTCTGGAATGTTAACAGGGCGTTCCAAATGATGGCCTTTCCTAGAACAGCCTGATATTAAAGCTCAATCGTTTGCTAAACCGAAAACAAGATGAGTTAAAACATTTCTACTTGCAAAATGCCTTGATTTACTAGCAACTTTAAGTTCTTAGGATGGCTTGGACTCTTGACAGAGGGCTAATAATTACATTTAAAAAATGATCGCAACATACTGACAACAAAAGCTTACAGCTGAACAGAAACCAGCACTCATGACATGTTGATAAAAGCATTGGTCTTGTGCATTTTATCACTTTCTTTGTTATGTTTAAAGCCATGTCTTTGGTTGTCTCCATACAGATTTGAAATGGGTAGACTAAATAAAGCAAACCACTCATGGACATTATTAAAAAAGCGTCATCAGAAGTCCAAATGGTGATACATGGAAGGATTACATACCAGTTACAGGCATTTATCATCACTGCATGAGCAGTTACCACTTTGATAAGCAACTTCATGAAACAACTAAATGTCCTTTTTTCCACTTTTTTATAACCGTTTTAGAGGACTTGTCTCATATGTTGGCATAAAGAATATTTAAAGTCTAAAGTTCAAACCTGATCTCACCTTCAATGTTTAGAAATAAATGGAAAATGGTTATCAAACGACTTATGTAGAGATCATTTCTCCACAAACTGTCTTTTATTAATCAAGGTCAGATTCTTTTTGACAGAGGAGAAGCAAAAAACTATTATCGTAAATAAGCCAGAAATTGTACTGGTGAGTTAGTTCAAGTGTTTTTGCATTATTTATATGTGCACTGGCTGAACTTGTGCCATTGCAAAGCATGAAGCCAGCCACTTTGTTTAATGCTCCAGTCAAAGACTGCTGCCTGCACTGGAATCTGAACCATGCAGAATCAAACTATCATGTGACCACTAATGCAGTAAAGTGATGTTGGACAGGACCAGACCAGGGCCCTGTCTTGTGCTTGGTAAAAAGTGGCGCACAGCTGTGTGCAAGTGTAATTGCTACTTACAGACCAATGCAGTTGTCATTTTCTTGCCCAGCGCCCAAGTTGTGTAAACAGCAGGTGTACTTGCACCGCTCTGTACGCCCACAGGCATGTTGGTGGTAAAATGAGTTGTGGTCTAGCACATTGATGGTGTCCTGCTATCTTGAGGCAGCAGAAAGCATCTGCACCATAGACCAACAAAAGCTGGTCTCAAGTAACAATAATAATAATAACTTTGTTTCTATGGCACCTTTCAGAACACACGTTAAAGTGCTTTACAGTAAAAAAAAATTAAGATAGAAACAATGAAATAAAATTAAGTGAAAATGAAAAATTATTAAAACCATCATTATCCCATAAAAAAAACAGTGAAATCATAAAATAAATCCAGCGATTTAGAAAAAGCCATACGGTAAAAGTGAGTTTTAAGAAGAGATTTAAAAGAGGACAATGACTTTGCCTACTTGAGATCCTCAGGTAGGGCGTTACAGAGCTTGAAAGCCCGAACAGCAAAGGCTTGATCACCTTAAGTGACCAAACAGAACTTAGGTACCATCTTACCGCAATGACACAGTGTTTTCCCTCTAATTTTAAAGATGAATTATTCAGATAGTAAGATGCGCCTGCACACAGATCCACAACACACAAACACTCTGCCTTTTAAACACTCATGGGCCAAGAAAACTCCTGACTTTTGCCACCAAAGTTACCTAATTCTGCCTTTGAAACTGCAAAATAACAGGTCCCTGAACACCTGGCTTTTAAAGGGAATGGCATATGGCACTCTGATAGGTTTAACTGATGTCACACCCAAAACACACTCATGACTGAGTGTCTAAGCACAACCCTTTTGACCTGTGCACCTTACTTTGTTTCTAGATTATCCACTGTTAAAATTGCAAAATGAAGTTGGACATGCCCTTTTAAAAAGTACCAAATCACACTACAATACTACCTTTTAAGTACCCCACTGTTATCTTAATTATTATCTTTTATATTTCGTCACATAATCTTGTATCATTTTACAATCTAAATTATGCAGGCAATGTATTTTAAAAAGATTCTGGTAAATTTTGGAGAATTTCATTAACATTCCAACAGCAATCAATAAATCAAATACTCTAACAAAAAACAGTAAAAAACTAGTATCCGTGGCTGTGACAGGTCTTTAATAAGCCCATTCAATGATTACCTTTTCCATAAATGACATGACTGAATGGTCCACTTAACTGCCTCCCTACCTATGAACAACCAATTGATCTGGATTGGTATATCAATTTATATATCAAAGTTTTCATATAATTAAATCATTGATGCAAAGTAAAAGCCACAATCAAAATCTTTGAGTTTCGCCTTTATTTTGAAATTACCATGGCTTGTCCATCTCATTGTGCAAGTGCCAGCAAGCAGTCAAGAAAAGGCAACAAGAAAATGTATGCCCCTCTCAAGATTAAATCAGCAGTGAGAAAATTTAATCAGGAAACCAGCCATTGGATACTGTAAGAAAAAATTGTGCTTATTCTTGCTTTCATTTCCATTTGTTACCAGCCTAAGCTTTAACATATTTTTTCTTAACATCCAAGGAAACCTCTCTTTTTTCACTAGTTTTCCGTTCCTTATAAAAATCAACTAGCATAGACCTTACCTAAGTTATGTAATCCATTACAGTGAACATGAAACCTGTTTGCTCTGTTTTTTGGCAGGGTAGTACAAAATGTTCAAATCTTGTTGCTCTAACTATAACACAGAAAGCACAACAAAATAAAACATGATGTTACTGTTAACGTCACTAAACAACAATAAATACTGACTTTGAAATGATACTGAAATGATAAAATCCCCTGCCCCACATACTGTAGAGAGGCAAAACAACTAACCCCAGCTACCAAGCCAGTGACTAAGTTCAACCAGTTGGACACTTAACCCTAATAAAAACCACTTTGTGAACTATGATAGATTACCTAAACCATGCAATTTTCAGGTCTGTAAAACAAGGTAAGCATTGGCCCTACAAAATTACATTGTATATGGCTGACTTTTAGTGATAAATCAATCAATCATTTAATTGACACTTTTTGATGATGGCACTGAACGATGTCTGTGCGCAGGCCGAAGGAACAATAAAATGTCCACTTCTGCAGACACACCAGCATAACCCAATGTATTTTTTAAACTACAGGGCACAAACATGACAAATGTGCATGTTTATTTTTAAAATGTTACAGAGACAAATCAGAGACCTTGCACGTCTCTTAACACAAGCAGCTTTACAAGAACTTCAAAATACTGCCTAAATTGGCAAAATTGTGATTGCAATCAGATAATTTGTAATTAAACAATTAGTAAACAGCAAAAGGAATCTGACCTGGCATTTCATATCAACTTGTAGTACTTTTTGTACTTTCAGGTTTTGTAACTCTGTGCTGCAAAATTATTGAATCGAACCACCCACTCTTCATTCAGCATGCAAGGGACACATTTTATCAGTTACTTGGAGCTGATTCTGTGCTAAGCTCAGTAAAACAAGTCTCAAAGCCACCTCCACACTATACACTCAGTTAACATACTTTTCAATCTTCCAGTCTCACTCCCAGTACAAAACAAATAAAAATAAGTGTCTAAGAGCTCTAATAATGTGGCAAAATCCTTCAGGTGACAGAGCTGTCAGGTGAATCTCTAATGAATATCCATTTCCACTAAATACCTATTGAACACAAACATTGACACCAACAATTATGCAGTTTCTAAACTAATAAGTGACAAGAAATGCCAGATTTTTTGTCCTTAAATCTTAAAAAATCTATTTTAGCTACATCTCCCTAAATCGCCATGTTGAGGATCATAAAAACATAGATATTTGTTAAATTTTAGAATAATTTTTATAATGATAAATTTATGTTTGTTAATAATGTATGGTATTCTGCATTTCATTTAACAACCTCGTGTTGAGAAATGACAAATGACCCTGAAACTAGATTTGTAATATTAATTTATACAGATGCATTGATTATGTAAAAAATAAAAATACATAAGATACAAAAATAATACACCAAATTTGTAGATTGAATGCTCTTTTTTAAATGGCATCTTCCTAGTATTAACTAGTATCAACTAATATTAATTAAGCTTGTCTTAAAACTTTTTTAATTTTATCTGACTTAATTACAGAATACTTAAAAGAACAAAGTAAGCAGCTTCATCAAAAATGCTCTACTGATAAAAGTCCTTACCCAGATTTGTTATTAGTTCTTATTATTATCTGCTTGAGCTACAGTACAACAAAGATCTGTATTTCTAATTTTAGAAAAAAAGTTCTTGGGGATATAAAGTTAAAAAGGGCTACCACAAGAACATGTACCACATTTCATGAATGTCTTCTATTTAAAGCCTAGATATTTACAGTACAGACTTTGGAGTAGCTGTCTATTTTAGAGTGAGTAACACGCTCAAATTTACCATAGCTATAATGTACAAGCCAGCCTAGTGCTGCCAAAGAGTCACTCTAAAATTGATCAAAAATTACCTTACTAATTTAGGCTACTTGGAGTCAGATAAATAACATTCAGTTCACTGCACTCCGGAAGAAAAGACTTTCTGAAATCATTTTCAAGAGCTGTCATCAGTCACTTGGAGCTGTGACCCAAGTGTCCTTCCAGCCAGCTGATTTCACTGAAAATGACATCCACAGAGGAAGAACTTATCAGTCTAGCTGGCTCCTCTTGAGCTTTCCTGGAAGGAAACATTTGCATCATGGTACACAATTGAAGCTCAGTGATGCCACACTGACCATCTAACAAATAAAATAAGAAAATCCTGTGGGTAAACGTGCCTTTGCTTTGTATCCAAGATTTGGGGTTGGGCTCAGTCTATAGTCAAATCTACTTTAAACTACTGAACCTAATCGTAACTGATTAAACTGACTTTACTTCAGGTAGCCAGATGATAACTCCTGGTATGCGAATAATTTCATATCTTTCAGTTAATATTCATTATGCTGCCATACACTCCAGAACTTCTATAGGAAGGTTTAAACTAAAAATCATTCTTGTACCTACAATACACAGTATGATTTTGACCTCTATGTGGAAAGTGCTCTGTGTTTTACTAAAATGTTATACATAGCACCTGTAATGCTACGACATACATAATATTTTAGACAACAGTATTGTCAGACTTTGTGGGATGACTCAGGGATGACCTTTTCCTGTTTCAACATGGCAACCCCCCCCCACAGAAAAACAGCTTCATAAAGAAATGGTTGGGCCTGCACAGAGCCCTGACCCCAACCCCACCCAATGCATTTAGGATGAACTAGAACACAGACCATGAGCAAGACCTTGTTGCCCAACATCAGTGTTAGATCTCACTAAAGCTTGCATGTCTGAATGGAAGCAGTCAGGTTCACTCTATAGTAAAAAACCTTTGGAAGCTTTTCTAGCAGCGCATTAATGCCCATGGTGTCGGACAGTCACCTAGGAGTAATGTTCAAGCATCCAAAGACTTTCATTCACATAGTGTACCAGCAAGTGATGGTAAGTAAACCGTGTGGAACATTTCAAATAAGAGAAAAACTACATTTTGATGGGACATTAACCATACTTTATCACACAAGGCTTTTGTCTTAAGGCTTTTATCAGTCAAAACTACAAAAAACAAGATAGCCCCAGTGGGTTAACTGTGTTTTACATTACAACGAGCTTCTGTTTCTGTATGAACATGTGCACAGGCTGCCAATGTCTATTCACAACACATAACTTGGAATGAAATGACAGGGTCTCTAGAATATTAAGTGAGTAATAAGTGAGATATGAGCACTCGACCTGGACGACCTCTGTTTGGTACGGTGTACATTGATTATTATTACCAAAACACATTACTCTAATACTTTGATATCTAAGATCTACTGATATCTAAGAGTGGCGTCATGCCTGTTTCAGGCGGTTATCTCGAACACTTCAACTATTGTTGCTTACCTTATCCAGCTCATCGTGAAGCTCGGACAGGGTGGGTCTGATGAGTTTCTCCCCCAGCGGGGCTGCTGTCTGCCGGTAGAAGTCGATGTTGGGCACTGCATCGATGGTGTTGTGGCCAAAAGTCCTAAGGTAATATGTGTTGGTGTGGGTGTCATAGTGATAGTGATGCTGGCCCCCTGTGGATGAATGCAAGCTGGTCTCGCTCATCACCGTGTCACCGTTCTGTAGCCCCTCAGCCGGTGCTGCCTCTGGAGAGGCCGCACTCTCAGCTCCGCTCGGATCTGCGAAGTTCACCACCCGAAATCGGCCTTTGTCCTCCTCTCCGCCGACACCTGAATCAGAACCCGGGCAATCTAAAGGAGCGGTGGGAGTTGCCTTATCGCTGGATGGGACTGTGGTGGAGGCGTCAGAGCTCAGGGATTTGTCTTCTGTGGCGCCCGCTGCCTCAGCCACAAGGTCCACCTGGAATCGGCTCTGACTGGGCGTCGGACCGGGCGGCCTCAGTCCCGGATCCGGAGCTAGAAAATCATTTTCCGTCGCGGCGCTCTCTGACGGGGCGGAAGGCGCGGAGGATGGCGCTGACATGGCACAAAAACCAGAAATGAGCGTGAAACTGTGCAAAAGAAACTAATCTACGGGTCACAAAATAACTTAGATGTGTAAAAGCGTGGAAAGTATCCCCTAACAAACGGACAGTAAGCGTCCAATCTACGCTGCTCTGCCTGGCCAGAAAAGGCGCAAGGTAACGTTAAACGTTAAACGTGCTGAGAGCGGTGGTTGCGGAGCTTAGCTCGTTAGCCGCCTCGGAACATGAGGCTTCGACTGGAAACTCTTCCCTCTTCCCTTCCGCGGCAGTAAATCCAAAATTCCCCAAAAATTTCTATCTCTCGCTACCCAATTGACTGAATCCTGTCCACCTCTGGTCTTCTAATAGTTCGGCGTAGGATGCTGGCTTCGACCTTGCCGCAGCTCCTCCTAGACTCTCGGAGCTCCCCTCGCTGTTATTATACACACTGCAGTAGGCATCATTGAAGGGTGGGCTCTCTCCGACTGGGGCCTCGCGAGATGTCATCGATCTCCCTTTTTGATGTGGAGGAAAATGTCGCGAGAAGACATCACAATACCTAAACAGTAGGCTGTGTGACGTTATTAGGACTCTGTGAGAGGAAGAGACGAGTAAGAGGGGGGCGGGTGAGCCCTCACGAAAAGGCTGACTGTTTGCATTAGCATTAAATTCGTCCGTCTTGAGGCTTTGAGGGCTTGCTTGGGTAGATGTGACAAACTTTCGCGAATTTTATGCCAAAATAGAAATCAGTTAAATTTTATATATTAATCGCCAAATCCTAACAGAACGCAGGTTTAGTGTACAGTTCATAAACTCAAGTAAAGAAACTCAATTGTTTGCTCACAAAACAAAAAAATATAAAATAACATTAAATAAATAAATACCTAAATAAAAATACAAATTATGAGTGAAATTAGCAACTGGGTAGGCCAACTACTCTGAGCGACTGCGCTGGAAGAGAGTGAAAATAATGGCTAGTATTAACTGTACTACGCAGACCTCCACCAAGGCCTACTTTCCACTTGTCTATAACTTGCAAATCTGCAACAGCAAATAAACACCATGGTCAACTGCTTCTTCTGGTGCATTATGACTTTCGAAGAGTTTTCCTTAATATCTTCAACTGAGTTAATTGCAGACAATCCACACCTGAAGATGAATAAGAGTTGCATGATAGGTCTGTATTTACATTCCAAGACCACAAGTAGGGAAAACAAAATTTACAATTACACACAAACTACAAAAACAAAAACTACAATTTTGTAGATAGTTGTACCACCGCTGTCCCTACTCACTAAATATCTTTTGTACTACATTTGAGTAATTTCATTCCTGAGCTACCCCAAAGGATTAGCAGCATTGCATTCCTACATTTGGCTATGTTTTGTTGTCACCTTTGAACTTTACTACCATTTATGGATGTTAATACTGGCTTAATGCGCTGTCTTGAGTATTAACAAAGGTAAAAAAAAATTCCTGTAGCCTATTCACTTGAGCTTGCATTTGGACGTTTTCTTTTTCATTTTGTCAGTCATAAACATTCCCTCATAATAGGTCTACAGTAAACTATTATCCATCTCTTTAATTTTCTTCAGTTATTGATAATATAGAATGGCCTGTATTACAGCATTTAACTTTTAGAAGCAACTTAAACTCAATAACATTTAGTGCATAGAGCAAACTAAGACTGCATGTCCAAGAGAAGATGAGAAGACAACTGCTAATAAGAAAAATATTAACAAAAAATGAATTGAATAAAAGCAGTGCAATTAAAATGATGAACAAAATCATTTACAAAAATTATGTTTATCTCAACTGACCAGCCTGACCTGAATTCAAATGCACTTCTTTTAACTGGGTGGGTGCTTATCTCAGACAGGTGATTTCTCGTGGCTTTTTTATTTGTTTTCTGAAGGTTGATTTTGTGTTTTACTGCCACACAGAGTGTTTCAAGCATTCCATTTGGATGCAGGAGCAGATTAATTTTTTTTTAAATAATTAGATTTTAGTTGGTCATTTGAGCATAAAAATTGCAGCAAATCACCTGTCAAATCTGCTTGAAAACACATTAAAAAATACCCTTATGCCCAAAAGTAAGTATAAAAAAGCCTGTTTTTTTTCCCAAGTTAGACCTCTATTGTTCATGTTTAAGGTTTTTACAAGACAGTTGGCTTTTTGGGGGAAAGCGCCAGATATGTGTCCTTCAGCCGCAGGTTTTGAGGCTTTTCCGTTTAAAATGCTTAAATGGTTTGTCTCCCCTCCTGCAATGTCTCTGTTACAACTCTGTCAACCTGTCAATGAGGCTGCAAAGGCACCAGGGGCTGTCATTATTATCCTCTGTAAATCTTAAGTAATAGGTTACTTCTGCTTTACAAAGGGCCTACCTATATGGCGTTTAGCAAGTGCACAGAACCTACCATTTTGTGGAGCAAATCATACACATTACCAGGTACAGTAACAACTGGTATCTGGCAACTGGCACCTAAAGAGGTAAGGGTTCAGAGTGAATCAGAAAAGAGTGTGCCACTGCCACTAAGTCTTTTTCATTAGTCTAAACCTGGTTTTAGTCTCCTTGAAAGCTTCCCTGTCACCAGGTGAAGACATTTTCAGCCAGTCTTGCCCTCTTTCACGAGGGAACTTGATATATTCAGGACACACTACAGCTGCTGGAATTGAAGGCATCTGCCATGGTGTCCTCTTAGGCCTGTTGTAAATTAGGGTTTATTGTTGGTTTACCCTCCCTGGGCTGGACCTCTTGTGATATTGGCATGGTCATGTGAGGCTCTTGCTGCACCGTGTAGTCATGCTCCTCTGTTTTTTGATGCAGGGCTTCCATTGGGTTGGTTTTGACCAGAAAAGTAGTCCCAACATGTGTGTCACTACAAGAGTGGGGAGTCACCCACACGGGCAAAATCATTAATGGGGTTTTGGATCCCCTTTTTGTTTCACCTAAATAAACTCCTACATGCTCCCAGCAGTATCTTTTGACACTTTCTTTTTTCCATAAGTGGTCATCATGTGATTGTGTCATTTTATTGTGGTGGCATATATCAACACTCAAGGCAGACTGCAATTCCTTCAGTTGCAGACACCAGCTCATAGAATGATTTTATGTGCATTTCCTGTCGTATGCCTGAAGAGAGTGGAACCGTGGACAGGCTTACAGTCCAAAAGCAGTCCTCTTTACGAAGAACTATAACTCCATCCAGAGTTGTCAAATCTGATTTTGGCATGCTACGGATACACAATGTGTATCTGCTTGCCTCAAGGGAGAAGATTTAGTGTCCCGTATTCTTGTTCTTGAGAGACCAGGATGGAAAAAATGAGGATAGATGCTGTAATACACAAGTGGCTTCAGGTGTGACTTTATGCATTTTCACCCTCTGGCTCTGATGCTGCCAATACTGGCTATCCTGTTCATTTTGCCTCTACATTTGCATTGAGACTGGCTGTCACGGGCACAAGTAATGATATTTCATTCCCACTCAGATTGAATGACTCTCCTAGCTTGGCCAGTGAGTGGCTACACCTGAATACAGTTGGATTTCCATAGATTGTCATAACTATTCAGACTGCTAGTACTTCTACAAGGTCACTATACAATCGTAAATGGCATGCATTTGAGGATTGGTGTTCAAGAACACAGGAGGTGTCTTTCCAGTGCTCATTTACTGGATAATGGCAAAGCCTTCAGAGGTCAAAATTTATCTGGCTGCTTTGCAGCACACTATGTGGAATTTGATAGTAAGGCGGTGGGAAAACATCCCCTTATAAGCTGTTTTGTGAAAGTTTCTCACTGTCTTCTTCAAAGAGCTTGCCCCGTCTGGGGGCTTGTTGACTGTTTTGGACGTGTTGTCCCGTTCCATTTTTGAGTCCTTAGACCAGATAGATCTAAAAGTGCTTTCACTTAATACTGCTCCTGTGTTGGTGTTGGCATCTGCCAAGCAGCTCAGCAATATTCATGTTTTCTCAGTGCACTCTAACTGTCTTCAGTTTGCTACGGGAGATTTGCATGTGGTGCTATGGCTTATTCTGTTTTTTATACCAAAGAACCCTGATTTGGTTTTCTCCCAAAAACCTAGAAATCTTTTTTGTTTTTTTATCGCCCATCTTATTCTGCCAGGAGAGGATATACACATAACACAGAAGTGTAGGAAATCAGATCAGCTGTTTATGTCGTGGGCAAGGCTTTACAGGGGTAAGCCTGCCAGAGAATAACTTTATCATTGAAAATGGGGTGCATTTCTTCTAACTACTACAGCAGCAAGGGGCCTCAGGCATCAGCTGGTCTACGTGCTCACTCTACAAGGAGGATGATGACATCCTGGGCCCTGTTTAGAGGCGTGCCTATCCAAGAAATATGTTTGGCAGCCAGTTGGGCTTCACCTGAAACTTTTCTAAATGCTAGATGTTACTGAGCCCTGATTGGCAAATACTGTGCCAAGGTGTTAGAAGGTGTTCAGGTGAGCTTGTCTGGCAATATAGGAGTTCTCATAGTGAGATACTGAGTGAATGTATAAGAGAGAACTTTAAGAAACGCACTTAACCCCTGTTATCTGATAATATGATTAAGGTATCTTAGCCAACTGCCTTAGTTACATGAAGCAAGGAAGCAGTGAGCTTGTTTTAAATAAACATACGCTGCTACATAATAACTCAAAAATACATTTATACAGCACATTTAGAAACCACTTAACACAGTGCTTTGACAGACTTTGTAAAAGTCAAAATCTAAGGAAGAAAATACAACAGAATGCACACTCAGCAGTAAAACCAAACAAATAGCCTCCATCGATACAGTGTCAAGTAGAAAATGGGTGATACAGTGTCAGGCAGAAAATGGGTGAAATTTTAATTTAGGGTAAATTATCTCTTTGAGTCATAGCACCTAGGACTGCAGCAAAGAAATGAAATCCATCCTATCCTACAGCAAATACTGTTATTTAGTGTGTAAATAATTCTTAACAAGGTTTGTTTGCATACGGACAAGCAGCTTTTCTCTTGCTGAGCAGCTATTGTTTCTGTTCAAGGAATTAGTGGGGGAAAGGTGCTGCCAGCCAATCAGAGAAGGGGCTCATGAATAATGGTATTATTACTTTAACAACCCACAAACAGCCTGGTCTATTAGAGGTGGGTGTGAACATGTAAAGACAACTTTATGTGAAACTGTACAACCTTTTAGTGACATTTTCAGATATATGTTTTTGACAAACAAAGCTCTTTTTAGTAAAAGTCATGCAAATATAACATATGTTCTATTAGTTTTTGTTATTTCTTGCATGTGGAAATTATGGAATGTTAATTGATCAAGAAGAGAGCTCAGGAGTTTCCCCCTAAACAACTTTGATCCATTGTCCGGATAGAATGATTGTTCACAGACAAGTTTGTAATACTGGTCTCAGTTTTTAAAAAACTGAGACCAGTACTACTACATTGTACGATGAATGCCATGTATGTGTTGTAAATACTGTGCTCCACATCTCCTAAGTAAGCTTACCAGGGGTCTCTCTCAAACAAGAAAATTCATTTGTTCTACTGTAATGTCTGTTACACTGCTGTGCAACTGCTTTTCTACAGAGATGCTA
Source organism: Acanthurus tennentii (assembly GCA_029783805.1). Taxonomy (NCBI): domain Eukaryota; kingdom Metazoa; phylum Chordata; class Actinopteri; order Acanthuriformes; family Acanthuridae; genus Acanthurus; species Acanthurus tennentii. Next base: position 1,925,005 of record JAPZDZ010000011.1, read on the forward strand.
TTTAGGGTCATCCAGCTGATCATTTTTGTTTCAATATATATAACTACACATTAATTTATTTGTTACAATTCTGTATATCTAAAAAATAAGAGATTCTGAGTTTGAAAAGATAATCATGTCTGTAGGAGGGGAAATTACACTAAATATTTTTAAATGCTCAGATATCACACAAGTGGGACACAAAAACAGAGAAGTTGAGTTTATGCTCCTCTCCATCGAGTCTAAAGTTTCCTGGTCTATGTGGTCCTGGTCTACTGCAGCAAGGTGTCATGCTGATAATCATACTG
>JAPZDZ010000011.1:1935135-1948414 GCA_029783805.1 Acanthurus tennentii
AATAATAATAATAATAATAATAATAATAATAATACTAATAATAATAATAATAATAATAATAATTATTATTATTATTATTATTATTATTATATAATTATAATTATAATTATCATCATTATTATTGTTATTGGTTTATTGATGTTCAGTATTTTATTTAAGTTTGTAGTTTGTTAAGTTCTATTCAGGTTTAATTAGGTTGTATATAAGCTTAGCTGCTTGACACAGAAGCTTGGTTGTATAAATTTGTAAATTTGCCTTACATCTTTTAAAATTAAATGACACTTGTTTATGGTTAGATGGATGCATCAACGTAATACTTTCTTACAGTTTTCCGTTAACAAATATAAATCATGGTATTAACTTAAAACCACATACTGTGTGTTTGCAATAGCTAATTAATGCACTGAGTCTTACCTCTCCTTATATGCACATACACCACTAAACCCAAAACAAGTGGGTTGCCATCACAAACAGCATGCAGGTGAAAATATTTTTATACTAAGTCAGAGGTTCTGAGCAGATGTGAAAAGTAGTAAACTGCAGAATACTGTAAATGTGATCAATTCAGTGAGAATTAATTGTCTCTGGCCTACAAAATTTCAAAAAGAATAAACACAAAAATATTAAATAAAGTAAATGTCAGGATGCTTCTCCAGTTCTAGGGGGTGGATGAGTTACCTTGAGCTGTAAGTGTCACTATGACCTCTCAGAAGAGTGTAAGACTATTAGCACATAGCTGACCCAGGGAGGCAGCTCACATTCCCAGAAACTACCATGCTCAAGTTCATGAGAGGTGGAATTCAAAAAATAACTGACACAATTCAAAGAGAGCTGAAGAAAGTAAAGCAAAATTGATATATTGGTTCTTAAATTTAAATTCCTGTAAGTTAAGATAAATGTAATGAAAGCAGACTTGATGTCAAAAGAAAGGAGGCTCGCATTGCTAAAATTATCTTTGTCCTTAATCTTATAGTTTTTCTCTTAACTTTGCAAGAGTATGAAGCTTTAAGTCCTGCAATTAGAAATGAATAGACAAATGTGAGACAAATGTAGCAATTTGTCATTGTATGGGATATTATTGATGAACAACTGATGACAACTCGGCAGTACGGCAATGTATGGTGAAAAAAAGAGAGGGAATCATTTTACTTGAAGTAATTGCTGAAATATTCCTTGCAAAAGTCACACTGCCCATGACAGTGACAGGAGGCAGTCAGATCCATGGACAGTCACGGAGTTGTACCAGGGATAATTACATAGTCATAGATGTTATACTGTCAGGTTTAACAGGTTTGTTGAAATTACAGAGCTTTGAACATGGGAAGCATTCACTCTATGTTGGTACCCATTATGTTCTTGGAAGGGAAAATTCTGTTTGTCGCACTAACAGAATTAAAAATGACATTAAAAAATTTGGCAGTGACTTTGCTTCTCAAGAACAACTCTCCTCTGTAACACACCTGAGAGGTTGATAGTTTATACAATCTAAGGAGGAAATGACAAAATACAGTTTTTGTGTTTGTTTTGGTTAGTCAGAAACATTATTCATATACAGTGACAGCGGGTAAAATTTCTTTTTCAAGGGGGGCACAGGATAGGCAAGGATGGGGGCATTGGAAAATATGTCACCTAGCAATGACTTGACAACATTTTAATCTGCATTTAGAAAATAAATGTTACTTTCTAGCTATACTATTTTCCCTTGCCTATTCAATGTTTATTTCAATATTTACTTCATTATATTTTAGTATAATTTCAAGTTGTACTTTTAATATTTAAGAGAAAGTAAAAACTAAATTAATAGTAGTGGTGCATCTAATTTTGTTCACAATGGTTCAGTTTTGGAGAAACACGCTCCAGTGAGAGTGAGAAAGGAGGCCTGCAAAGATAACCTAACATAGAGTGAATGAAATTTCCATGATACCACGGGATTAATGACATTATCAAACAATGCCTTTAGTTAATAATGGTTTCATTAAGTGACCTCTATTGGCAAAAAAAAATACATATTGTGCATTTAAATGAGTAAATGAACGGAATTTGGAAAAAGCTAAATAAACTGAACATTCATGGGATGGGTTGTCCAAGGAAAATTTTAGTAAGTGATGCCAGTATTTCTAGAATCCTCAAGAAATTTTGCTCTGTCTGTTGACAATATATTCAAGCAACAAATGCCCCCTATCAGCCCTACAAATTTTGGCAATTGTCTGTTGTGAGCAAAATAGGTTGATGTCATTATTAAGCCAAAAGTCCACAGAAAGAGGCAGGTGGGTGGATGGATAGATGAACAAAACATCTGACTGCAATATAAGAAACCATTTTTAATTTCCCTTTACCAACAGACAATCAACAATGGTTTATTTTGACCATAAGTTCATTGGCTTCTAAACCATAACCAAGTGTTTATTGCTGTGGTCATTAGGGTGAATGTCACAGTACCTTAAAGGGAAGTTGCACTGTTTAATGCATCTAAAGTTGTTTATAAGTAAGCACAACTGAATATGTTGAAAGAGTCATATGAAGCAATTTGTGTCTCACCAGAACTATGTATCCCACTTCTCATTCATACTTGGGGCAATAGATTCCAAGCTGCTGTAACTGCAACTAACTACCACATCTGTATCTCCAAATCAGCCGCTGGTGGTTAGGTTATGCTCTGAATAAATAGGCTATGCCTCTGATTTTGCTACTTGTTCCCTTTTGCGTTCATCCTACAATGTGAAAGAAGTAAAATGCATTTCTAAACCTAACCAATTTCTCAACAGAGCACTTGAGTGATTAATTTGGAAGACTTGTTGAAAATCCTGGCTAATTAATTTACTTCTTGTACCAGAGTTGAGGCAGTATTTCAGAGGCAGGTGTCTAAAAAATCTGAACAATAAAATCAAAACTGTTAGCATAGTGAGATATGTCTGGAGGGGAGTAAGAAAATGTAATTTGTTGCGATTTGGCTTTGGCCTTTAACTTTCCACATACAACACACAATGTTCTTGAAATGAAATTATGAAATATGATGAAATTATGACACATCATAAGCATCAGTTTTACAGAGAAAGCAGAATGACTAAAAGGAAAATAATATTAAACCTTTTAACACTGTTCAAACTGTGCTGTGTAACAAAATACTGCATTTTAAACTCTTCAACTGTATTTGTAAGTCATTACCAACAGAACAGAGTTTAGCAAAAGTCACTCCCACCGTCATGGCAGAGTGGAAAGTTTTCTCTGGATATCCTGTACACACTACTGTTTGTTTTCAGCTTACACACACGGCAGCACAGCCAGCATTTATCCTTTCAGCTGGAGCGTGGAGTTTTGAGATCAGTGGCTGAACTTTGGATCACAGTAAACATTATGGATGTCAATATTGATGGTACTCTATAAATGTTAAAATGTCAAAAAAGACTCCTGAAGGCATTTTCCATTCCAGCAGAAGTTCAGTGTGAGGAGGAGCTGCAGGACACCCTGAGACTGCGTCACACACATCTGTGGCCTGCTCTATACATACTGCTCTCAGACCAAAGCAGTGCCGCTGGGAGAGTCTGATAAAAACAAACAGTGACACATTATAAACTTTTAGAGTTAAAGACCCTATCCCCAGGCTATCTGTGAACTAGAAAACTGTGTTTCCGCAATCAACATCCACCCAGCTCTCCCACTCTTGCTCAACTTTAACCCCTTTCCTATAATTAGAAGTGGGGGAGGAACTTTTTAAATGTAAGGGATTACTACAAGAATAAACATTTTTGAGAAACTTGGAAATATTTATTTGTTGTGTTACTCCTGTAGTCATCCTAAACTTTAATAATCATTTTTAATTTGTTGTAACACAATCAAAATAGTACAACTTACATAGAATTAAATGACACACAATAGTGTTACATATAGTAATATAACAGTTTTATTTATCAAATTAAAAACAAATATCTCAAGCAAACAATAAACTATATTTCCTTAATTGAAGGAAGAATGTTGTTTAACATTAAACAATAAAAATATATAAATAATAAGACTTGCTTGTATTGCAATATTTTAACATTGCAGTATTAATTAGTTTAGTTTGCGTAAGTAAAGCATCTTAATACTTTATTTACCATTGGTCCCTATTCAAAACACTTTGGTGCCACCTGCTGTTTGAAATCAAAGTGACAACTGTAAGAAGGTGACAAGGGTACAGAGCAGGAAGTGATGTAAAAGTAAATTACAACTAGGTACATAACATGGTGCTTTTCACTTCTGGGACTTACTTTACATGTATTTCCAAACCAAAAATAATAAGCTACATTATTCAATGTCATTTAGTTTTAAGTAAATATATTTTAAGTGTTCTCATGCTTACAAATAATATATTGTACAATATACTATACATGTTATCCCATTTGGCAGGCTGCAGCAAACACATTTCTTTAGTACTCTCAAAAACACACAGGAAAACACAGTAACTTTAGCACACTGTAAGGGTAGGCAGATCCCATCACGTTAGTCACTTCAAAGATTTCAATCTAATAACCTGCAATAAACAATAAACCACTTAATAGTAAGTAGTTAATTAGCCTTTTTTTTTGTTACTTTTCACCTCTACTCCACCATATTTTGGTAGCAATTAGTACACTTTTTACCCCCACAAGTTTATTTTACAGCTGTTGATACTTGATTACATTTTAAATTAGGAATTTAAAAAAATAAAATAAACCTCAATTAAAAAAAATAATAATAATACATATTATGAAATTAACATTAACTTCAATTAAATTATTAGTGTTAATTATTAGTGACCCTTGTAATGTTTCAGTTGTTCATGTTATGTATGTGAGTTGTGTTTTTTTTAATATTATCTCTCTAGGATTCTCACTAAGTTTTAATTCAGTAATGTACACATTATTGGGCTGCAAGAAGATCCTTGGTTCGCGTCCCGGTTAGGGCGCCTGGGATCTTTCTGTGTGGAGTTTGCATGTTCTCCCTGTGTAGCGTGGGTTCTCACCGGGTACTCCGGCTTCCTCCCACAGTCCAAAAACATGCTTAGGTTAATTGATTACTCTAAAATTGTCCGTAGGTGTGAATGTGAGCGTGTTTGGTTGTTTGTCTATGTGTGTAGCCCTGCGATAGACTGGCGACCTGTCCAGGGTGTCTCCTGCCTTCGCCCTATGTCGGCTGGGATAGGCTCCAGCACCCCCCGTGACCCTGCAGAGGATTAAGCGGTATAGAAAATGGATGGATGGACACATTATTCAAAACTTCACAAACAAAAGCAAAGATTAGAAAAAATGAAAACTGTCTAAATACTTAAGTATTAAGTGATGCTTTGACAGCCAGTTGAACATTCAAGTTGTAAGAATTTGTTAAGGCACAATCTGTTGATATTTCAAAAGTGATCTCAAAACAAATTTTACATCCTGTCTTACAATTGCACTACATTCAGCTACTTATTCAAGTGATGCATGCCTTATTGAATGTTGAAGAATGCTTATATTTGCAAACTCTTCTTTCTCAGTGAAATGTTCAGCAGGTCCTGTTCTCCTCCTGTCTTTGGCTGTGTTATAGAGAATAAAAATGTTTGATGTGACTTTCCTTTTGCTGTCACTCCACTTCTGGGAAACAGCCCTCCTCCAACAAAAGGCCACAATATGTTTTTAACAAGTTACAAGACATATGGTCTTGAATAATGAGAAAAAAAGGTGCTTATTATTACATTCTGTTGTCAAAAGCATTCATGCTTTTGCATTTTGTTGGTCACACAAAAGTTCTGAACATTTTGAAACTTGTTGCAGATAATCCAAGAATCAAAGCAGGTTATGACCTTGCTAATGAATTTGAATTTTGACTGTATTAACATAATAAAATGCTAAAATTAAGTGTCACAGCATTACTGTCCCTTGTTAGACATTGGTTTGCTCATAGGGCTTGCTACTGGCATCACACTGGTAAAATCTCTACTGTGTCCTGTTGAAGGCCGTAAGTTTTGACATGCCATAGGAGTGGAAGTTAAGACACACAACAAGAAATGCAGACTTTACAGTGTCAACAGGATCCAGTAAGTGTTCATTTGATATTTAAACATTTTGTCCGAAGCTTTGCTGCTTTAGCTTTATTGCTTTATGCTGTGCTTGTTTCAATAACTATAATTGTACTATAGTCGAGTGTCAGATACACTAAAATCAGTGGTGGAACTTGTAATGACACAACCAAGATCAACCAGGAATGGTATGCACTGGTTTAATGCTTGTGTAGTCTCCTTTAAAGCAGTCTTAAAGGACCAATGCAATAAATTTAAGTACCTTCTTTGACTGCACTCCTCAACCAGTCCAGCACTGAGATTACACTAGTTGCTGTTTTATCCAGGGTCAGGTGACAAAGGGGATTCATCTCTTTGTATCGAGTACTACGACAGAAATGTAGAAATGTCTAAAGGAGACACTGTGTTTTTTTAGGGACAATTACTATTGGAGCTTAGGATATCATCTCAAAGTCCCGTTGTTATAGTGAGGTTGCTTGATTTGAAAGATAGGAATAATTGCTAAAACTACAAAAAAAAAACCAACCACAACAAAGATTTGATTTTAAAAAAGTTATCCTTTAACCTGTGTGCAATACTTTTTATATGAATCTTCATATCCAGATCACACGTAAGAGTGAATTATACCTTTAGAACATTGTAACTGAATATTTACAACTTCTTCACACAACAAAACTAACAGCCAGCATAATGCTCACATAGCTCAAAATTCTGGAGAAGAATAGCTCTGTACATCTCATTCACTTTTAAGTGTGTTCACTTTCTAAAAAGGTAGTGGCTCTACTCACAGTTGTAGTCAAATATTAGTGATAATACACTTAAGTAAGCTTATAATAGTCCAGATATTGATATCAATACGTACTCAGAACATTGCAGACATACTAAAGGTGGTGAAAAAAATCACGCTTGCAGTGGAATATGGTCTCAATTCTAGCTCTGCCTTGGTTCTGCATCTACTGTAACATTAAAACCTTTAATGCTACTAGACTTTCTGCCCAACAACGAACACACTGGATTGATCAAGGACAGTTTGCAAGAATGAATGTTTGTCAAGTAAATTTGCAGTAAGCATTAAAATCTTGGGTAAACACAAGCAAAGCAAAGCAAAAGAAAACAAAAACAAAAATAAATCATGTAAATAGACCTTTCACAGCATTAAAACTTTTAATATGGCTAAATGCATGGGCACTTTTGAATAATTATATCCAAATTCTCTTACACTTAAGACAATTAACATTTATTTTGTTTCATGAATAAATTCTAATAACTAAACAAACACAAATGATGTGATATTAAGCGTAATATGTGCATTTGCAACATGATGTATCAAAATTTTGACTGGCTGGATCAAAATCAATTAAAAAAATATCTGTAGATAAGCTTTTTCATGACCTTGTTGAAAGAATATAACTAGCAGAGTCAGCATGGTAATCATTCATCTTACTTGTGAGTTACAGACCTAATTTGTGAATCTCAATGGTAAACTAAGAAATATAAAACTGTGAACCTCCATTTTTACCTTAAAAAATCCCATAAATTTCATCATCAATCCACTTTAAGGCACTTTTATAGGATTTTGAGCAAACATCAATGAACAATACATTGGTTCATAATGAATTGATGTATTACGTAAGGTTTCTCTGTACAGAGTATTTGGGAGGGTAAAAAATTCCCTAAAATTGACCAAATAACTCTAAAACCATTAATTATTCTGTTCAAATAAATCGAAGGCAACTGGACTCAGTAATATGTTCAGTAATATGTTACTAATAACTAATGGACTCAGTAATACATATTACTGAGTCCAGTTGCCTTCGATTTATTTGAACAGAATAACTATGACCTGGATGAATGAGAACATTCACAGAAAACCATTCATTTAAAACTTTTAGGTCTCTTTTCAAACTTTTCAAATTAAGTACATATCCAAGGAAGGCTAACATAACATTTGGTCCTTTCTAGGGGCTTTAATCCCTTTAAACCCCTTCACTTTGAACATAACCCATTAAATGTATTTTTAATATATTTTAAGTATTTTTTTTTCAGCCAAATGATTTAATTTTTGGTCACACTTTAACTGAAGAAATACACATTACAATACAACAGATTCATTTGTACATGTGGCTCAGAAGTACAGCAGGGCATCCACTTTCAAAAAGTGAGTTATTTGATCCCTAGCCCCTTCAGTTAGTGAATCAAAGTATCATAAGGCAAGAAAATGAACCCCAAAAGACATTCTGTCAGTGTGTAAATGGATGTGGATGTGTTTCTGATGAACAGGTTGACACCTTCGATAGAGAACCCTGTGTATGAATGAGTGCATGCATACCAATGTAAAGTGCTTCAAGTGGTTGCGAGACTAGAAAGTTGCCATATAATGCAGCTCATTTACCTTTTTATTCAATCCTGAAATAGCACCTTTTTAGGCGTTGTTCACTCTTTAAAACCCTCTTCATCCAGGCAAAAAAAAAAATACAGTCATGTACTGCCTAATATATTATAGTCATTAATTCATTGTATTTAATCTATTTATTAACTTAGTCTAAATTTCAGTGACCTATGAAACACTTGGTTTCAGAAAAAAATCTTTCAAAATGTATTAATTTTTATTCATACTTACTGATTTGTTACTAAATAATTTTTTTTTTTACATTTTTCATCTCAGGGGACGAGGGGTTGTGACATCTGTGCACTATCCAAATATCTGAGATTGGAAACATACACCCGCCAAGATAGAATCATTACATTGAAGATTCCAAAACCAATCACCGTCAAATCAAAAAATACTATTACTGCCAGTTCTCAGGCACACTATTTGAGGTATTAAGATGTGAATATGCTGTATTGTTATAAGCTAATAAATCAACAAACAGCAGAAACAGATAAACAAGCCAACTACTCTTACCATTTTGATACATCTGCTTGTTGCCACCTTTGGTGCACAACAAATTTCTCATCTGAGTCTGGATCTGACTGAGGCTTAAACTTATATGGCTTAATTTCCCATTGTTTCCCTTTAATGCCAATAGTTAATGATTTCTTGGTGTGTAGTACTCTCTCACTGATCAACTTAGAGCAGGCAGTGATGGTGGACAGGCATGAGGTCAGTGTTTAATAGATCTACAATTTCAAAATAAGAGTAGATGTGCTTCCAGTTTTGTGTGTGTGTTTCTGTGAGTGTGCGTGCTTGTGTATGTGAGAAATCCTTGTTAAACAAAATATTAATCACAGCAGAATAATTTTGCATACTTTAAGTTGTGTCTTCAGAGGAACATTTTGTTTTGTTTGACAAAAAAATCTAACACATTACTTTTTACATGTGTATCATCAACTCATCAGGATCCTGTTATTCACTAAAAAGATTATGACTTTTTATTCCAACCTCTGTAAATTATCTGAATAAAGTCTCACCGGTTTCCATGAAACATAAAGTGCTGCAAAAGTAGAGCTAATTTCTGTCTGTCTTTGTGCATCGTTTTGACCAATTTTTATAACATCTGTACTTATCAGAGCTACAGCTTGCGTTCTCCAGCTAGGATGCTCTGGTAAACACTTGCTGTAAGAGGAATGTACATTCTCTGCTGGTAGTCGATCACATAGAGAGGAACAGAGATTGTTGAGGGATTGAAACCACTCTGCACAAGCTGGAACTTCTGCTGTTTGAAGGTACTTGTCATTTCCATGACCTCCTGTGGGAAAAACAACAACAATCACAACACAATAATCAGTGTAATTTCAGGGAATCAGCATAGTGTGATTGATAAATCAGCATTCACACTTACTTTAATTTTCTAAATATCTGAGTGGACTTGAATGGATTTTGAAACTGATTTAAAAAACTGCAAGAATGTCTGAGTCGCTCTGCACACACTGCCCTTATTAGCTTATCTCATTCAGCTCTATTTCAAACTGTACTCAGAAGATGTCATCTGATCATAGTTGCTATTTGACTTACAGTTTCAGAGAATTCATTTCAAAGCAGCTTTTATTGTCTAAATATCAATATTATAAGTTTTAGGACAATCTGATGGGCACCAAGTGTAAACTTTCTTTGTGCAATGTCAAAAATGTAATCCCAGGTGCAGTTTTTCAAGGTGGCTATTTTTATTTCCCACCCTAATAATTCAACTCACATTTTTTATGCAAGTGAATACAGCAGTTGCTTTGTGCTCCTGTCACTTGGAGCTTAGAATTTCAAATGAGTAGATGTATATAGAAATGCAAATTTTCTTAGGTTTTATACACTTTGTACTTGGAGTGAGGATTGTGGAAGCAATTGTTAGTAAGAGAAAATCATTTTTTGATTTCTTAAATTACGACTTAAATGTCTTTTGTGAGATCACAGTTATCTTTGAACCACAAGAATCTTTTGTTAGTTTTCCAAGGGAACATTTGTGCCAAATTTGAAAAAATACCCAAGTATAAGGGCACTTGTGCCCCTTTTTAATGAATAAGCAAAACTCTCCATACTTAAAAAAAATTTGACAGCAAGTTAAATAAATTTGCAATTAAAAATATATTAGGGCATATCAACAACTTCTGTTTGCAAATCCAAAATTCTTTGCAAGGTAAAAACAATTTGTTTACAAATACTTGGCAATATTCAGTATTAGAATTACAATTGTTTACTTTCTTAAATATTTCCATTTAATGCTGTTTTCCACTTAAACCCAAATATTTCACATTTCACAAATATCAACACATTGGAGTTGGATTCCAATGCTCATGATCGTACAAGAGGCGCCATGGCATCTTACAGTAGCAAACCAGACGTGGTTCTCTGCTGATCATAATTGTTAAGTCTAGAATAAACTATGATGTATGAGCTATCCCAATCAAAAGAGTGTCCAGCAGTAACAGCTTCTGTGGCATGCCAAAGTTGCCCAAATACGGAATTGCCGAGACACATTCCTGATCAAAATTTTAAGACCAGTTGAAAAATTGCAAGAATTTACATTTTGCACTGTTGGATCACAAGAAGGTTCTAAGTAGAGCTTCAAAATGCAAAAAGAAGAAATGGGAGTAAGGAGTATTTCAGTTTAATGGTTGTTTGCAGTAAATTGCTTACTCAATTTTTTTTTGTGTCACTCCCATTTCTTCTTTTTGCATTTTGAAGAACTACTTAGAACCTTCTTAAGATCAAACAGTGCAGAATGTAAATTTATGCAATTTTTCAACTGGTCTTAAAATTTTGATCAGGAGTGTATAGACTACTAAGCACTCAGGGTACGGCCAGTACTTTCTTGCAATATAGCTTCCACCATCAGATGCTGATACTGACTCACTCTAGCCTCTGGTATGCCACGGCCAGGAGGGCTGAGAAGTCGGGGTGGGGACCACTGCTAGAAGCTAAAAGTCATTTGGTAGTTTAGTTAGATAGCTTGTGTATGTTGCTAATGTAAAAACAATGAATGACGCTGGTGGGAAATGGCCTTCATCAGGTTCGGAATCTAAGTCTCTGCTGCCAAGAAGGAGTGATGTGAGATGAAGGAAGACATTTGGTTTTTCCATGTTTGAAACAGCTCCTGGCTGAGAAAAACATGAAGGCTGATGCTAAACTCGCCCAGTTCCTTTTAGATTGGTAAATAACAACCAATGTGAGCTGTTCAGTGCAATATATCTTCAGTGTTAATAATAACAACATAAACTGTAATTTTGGGGTTAAACTTTCCAGACGGCATGATTTATTTGTTAATTACTGTGTCGTTGCTAAACCAGTGCTTAGTGTTGAACTGTACAGTTACATTGCCAAGTTAGGTTGGCAGTACTATTAAGACTGAGACAGAGTTTCAGTATTGCTTGAACTTCTTCACATTCTTGCTCTGCTGTCCGTTTTGAACAAATTTACTATTATTTACCTATGACTGTAAATTGTGATTGTATGGTCCTGTTGACTAATAGCTAAAAAACTTGCTCAGTTCACCATAGCAGAGCCGGCCCTACCCAAGGTGGCGCCCTGGGCAAGATTTTATTTGCCCACTTCACCCTGCCGGCTTCGGAGGCGCTCCCAGTGGCACACGCACGTAGCGAGCGGCGGCTCAAAAACATTGTAATGTCTTCTTACTAATGTAGGAGTTTTAAGTTCTTTGTTCAGACATTAAATTTTCACAAAAGAACTTAAAACTCCTACATAAAGATGTTGATGTTTACCTTCACAGTTTTGGTGAGATCTCTCACCTTCTTCAGAAGCGTCTCATTGACAGCATGTGACGTCACGTGTCAACCGGCAGATTTTGACAGCCAGCATACGTGGCACGCCCAGCAGCGGCGGCGTGTAAGAATGGCGCTTGAGTCTGAGCTTTTGCCATTAATGCACCCTTTAGTGCTCTGGACAGTTTCAGTCGTTATGACATGTTGTTTACAAAGCTTTCTCGGCCTCGGGTCACATCCTTAAATTCACCCCTCAACCCACGAGAGCGAGCAGGTACCGATCAGCCGGAGGAGGAGGAGGGAGGGAGGATGGGAGGGGGTGGGGGATGGCATTTTTTTACATTTGAATCAATGTGAGCTTTTCCATTTTAACTTAAGAGTTAATAGTAATAACTAGTTTTAATTTCGTTTTTCCCGATTTTTTTGGCACCCCCTGGAAGCCGCAGCGCCCTTAGCATTTGCCTATACTGCCTATTGGAAGGGCCAGCCCTGCACCATAGTTTTGCAGCTTTACATTACTGTTAGGACATGAGACAAGATTCAAAGCTTGGAAACTTTGTTTGACCTTTCATATAAAATATTTGATGAAATATAACCTTAAAAGGATTGTGTTACAGTGCTAAATAATTGGGTGCAACACTGCCTCCATCATTGCTGGAGCAGGTACTTTTAAAATTGAACTTTCAAAGGATCAAAATACTATCTCTCCCCACTGCCCCGTCACATATCTAGGGATATTTTGTTTGGTGTCTAAATTCACAGAGAATCATACCATTATCGCTAAGACTGGAAGACCTCTTCTACCTAAACTACACATTCCATGTTCTAGCTTGATTTCCACACAAATCTAGATGAATGTGTGAGTAAAATCTGAGAGTTAAACCTCGAGTATGGCAGTTAAAAGTAGTCATAATGCAGCGAAATGGCCCCTGTCAGTATCTTACTATTGTTGGGTCACAAGGGGCTCCAACAATGTTGGGTTTATTAATTTGGGATTGGCTTTCTAAAGTAAATAATAGTAAAGTTAGTAATGGGATTTATTAAATCTACCTCGGGGCACCACCCTTAGAAAGGGAAATGATAGCCAATCGTTTAATCAGTCTCATAAAAGCACTA
>JAPZDZ010000011.1:1984287-1994634 GCA_029783805.1 Acanthurus tennentii
GGGTTTTTTTGTGTTTTTTTCTGAATCATAGTCAAACGCCGGAGATCTGGCATGGTGCCGGAATACTTTAAGCCCTGCATAATAGTAATCCACCATAATAAATCTTCTGTGCTTATTTTATCAATTTTCCAAAGGTCATTTGAATCGTATTTTTAAAAAAAAATCATAATTCAATTTTTATATTCATAAAGCTAGAACCAGTTTTTTAACATATTTGCCAAAAAAATTGTTTCAACTACTGGGCTAGGTGCCATGAGCAAGTAACATTTTCTTAGTTGGCTCTTAATTATAACTTCTGTTTGATGGGTTATTATATTTGTCAATGACTGTATTTTATCCTGGTTGTTACTAACATAGTTGTACAGTTTAGTCTATGGGACTCTGAATGTTATGTTACAGAATGTCATTTTAAAAATATATTGATATTAATCTATCTTAAATAGTTAAAGTGCCTGAAAACAAATCTGGTCAAGCTAGGGGGAGCAAGACAAGGAAATTTCCCACCATAGGGTTGTAGTGAATAGCTTGAAGCTTTAAAGCTTTATTCATTACACTGACATCTGAATTCTAAATCAGCATTCAATTGCATAGCTATTGGGCATATTGCAAGTGGCTGCAAAACTCTTAAAAATACCAAAAGCCCCCTTTGGAGCCAGTGTTTGATTAGTTAATTTTGGGCAACTGAAAACATAGCAGTGCAACAAGGCAAACTACGGGGAAAAGACCTGCTCCCAAGTGAATATGAGAGCTTTTGTGAATGTAATGAAAACAAAAGAATTCTTATTACAAGATGTTATACAGTGATAAAATTACTGCTGAATGCTGTGTTCTATTTCTGTCATGTTCTAAAAGAGTACCCCCATAGATCCTACACACCATTAATGTAAACATCAATGGTACCAATAACATCAGATAATTAACAAGAAAAGATGCTTGTTGATGACACTCAATGTCTGTTAGAGCACCAACTTAATTTGCTGAAATAAAAACATCAAAAATGTGTCTACAAAACAATGGTTATTTTTAGCATTTGATAACAGTGGAAAAGTTTATAATATTCAAGGGAGCCAAAAATAAAGCCAGTTACACTGTTTTGCCTTTTACTTTTACACCATATCCTACAGTGTGGTCTTGTCAGTAAATCCTTTCTTACTCTCATCATGTGATGGGTAAAATTCAACTTATTCTACTCTGTGCTGCTGCACACAATGATGCTCTTAGATTATAACTGATGCATCTATTTTTACAATAAGTCTCGAGAATAAAAATCTAGAAACTCCCAACAGAATCAAGCTGAAAAAGTGAGGGTGTTGAAGAGTGGAACTCTTATAATTAAGGTAGTCATTATTTATTTGGGTTTTTCCTGTTCAGGCTGTTAAGCAGGGGGTTCACTTTAACTATATTAAATAAAGTATTGACAGAAAACAGGGCTGGCTTTGGATTTCTTTGTTTTATCAAATATTTCCATTTAAAAATACAGTTCTAATTCTGTTGTAGTGTAAATACTTGATAAGTAAAAAATATTAACCTCCTTCTGCAGTCCGGCCAGCTGGGCAGTGAGACTCTCAATTCTCAGCGTTGACTCCCTGAGCTCCTCTCTGGCCATGTTAGCTGATGCTCCGTTCATCTCAGACAAGCGATGAAGGTCCTCTAGCTGGAGACAAATGAGCATTGGGTTTGAGAGTCAGCAACATCAACAGTGTTTCCTTCTAGTCACATAAATAGAGGAACTAAGCAGTGTCAGTCACTTCCTGAAATACAGGAAGTTGGTTAGTAAAGAGCTGGTACGTCGGCTTTCTTACATGTGTTAGTGTGCACGCAGATGATTTAAATGATTGTTGACACTGTGCAGAAAGTACAGGACTGTTTTTTGGCTTTCACTTTTCATATTACTACAGTGTCAGTACTAGAAGTAGTTTTTGCCATCTTTGTTTCCTTTATAGTTTGATTGCTGCTCCTCCTCCCAAAAAATCAGCTTCACATCATCTAATCAAGTTTATTTTTTTCATATTTTCATCATACAATGGGCCTACTGATGTGGATTGCAAATTTGTGTTTACTTTTAAAAACTCTTTAGACTGCTGAAAAATAAATATTCTTGCAAAAGGAAAAAAGTAAAGTATTTGAGAAAACACTGATTAAAAAAAAATCTCCATCAAGACAACATATTGCAGACAACCTTCTATTTCAGCATGGAGCATGAAACCATAAGTTCACATGTTATTTGGCTGTAATAATACCAAATACAAAATAAAATAATATATACAACAGTCTAAACCTCAATATTTTGCCTGTCATTTACACCAGTTCACATTACACCTACTATTGTGTAATATTCTCACTGGTCTGACACCTAGGCTAATAATTTTTTATGACAACTTCAACATCATCTTGACTGCAGTGATGTCATCACAGGCCATGACCTGACTGTAACCATGACATGAGTTATGAGTTTTTATATCCTAAAAACAACACCGAAAAAAATCTCACTTTTGAGAAGGACAGACGATGGCTTTTTTCGGATAACCTTGAAGGCCTGTTCCACTGCAATCTGGTGTAATCTTATACTGTCCAACATGACTTAGTCACAAAGTTGATAAACTATAGATTTATACAACCTTACAACTGTATTTCCTGCTCTCCGTGCTTCCTTTTTTTCCCTCAATCTCCCATCTCTAACTGTTCAGATAAAAATAATTCTTTAAGTTCAAATATAAAGTAGAGAGGTTAAAAGGTAATTGAGACATGTTTTCATTCAAACATACTGCAATAGAAAGACATATCCCTATGCTGTTTTATAATGAAGGTGATCACATACACAAAGCCAGCTCCATAATGTAATGGGTTTCTTAGTTTCAGCAGAAAGAACTTGACCTCGATCTAACTGCTAGCTGAATCCAAGTGAATCCCAGCAGGTTGCAAAGTCTGATGGAGTGTTTTTGCAATTGTGAACAATTGTTATGTCCATGCTCTTCCTCCTCTGCCTCTTTAATGTTACTTTCGACTCATTGTGCACTCTGAGCTGGCCTGTAATCATTTCATTACATCATTAGCAAAAAACTGCGATGGACTGGCGACCTGTCCAGGGTGTCCCCTGCCTTCGCCCTAAGTCAGCTGGGATAGGCTCCAGCCCCCCCCGCGACCCTGCAGAGGATAAGGGGTATAGAAAATGGATGGATGGATGTATGGAGACAAGTTGCAAATTACAAAAACCTCTCAAAAGCATTGACGTATTCTTAAAAACAATAAATATTGATGACTTTTGATGAATACTGAGGAAGTCCATGCTGGGCAGGGAGATAAATAGAGAAATCAAGTCTTTATTATGCAAAAAACACAAGCACACTTCAAAGACAGCTGTAGCTCAGGAGTTAGAGTAGGTTATCTACAAATCAAAAGGTAAGTGGTTCAATCCCAAGTCATCCAGTCTTCATGTTGCAGTATACTTGGCAAGCATACTGCCCAAATTGTACGTACCCCAAATTGCTCCTGGTAGCTGTTCCCTTAATGTGTGAAATAAGCGTGAATTCCCGATTAGTGAGTAGGCATTTTGTAGAGAAGCCATCTGGCACTGGTGTATTAATGGGTGCGTCAATTCTGACTTATACTGTAAAAGCACTTGAGTAATTGAATATTTGAAAAGTGCTGTATAAGTACAGTTCACTTGCAAATACAGCAGAAAGACCTATTTATTCAGTCAATGTAAGGTTCCTCTGGCTCCATCTACTGGCTTAGTTGTACAAGGATACAAGGATACAAGGAAGTTTATTTGTCATTATACAACAAGTTGTATAATTAATTTAAAATGTGGTTCCCTCTTGATTGATTAATTGATTGTTTAAAAAAGATAAAATTATTGAACATGGAGGAGTGCAGATGGTGCATTAAGCAGTTTCACAGCCTGAGGGAAGAAGCTGCTCTGTAGTCTGGTGGTAGGGCTGGGAGACTTCTGTATCTTTTGCCTGACGGTGTGGGGGGGGTTGCATTTTCAAACTTTGTGGCATAACGCAAACTTGAGTGGAGACACTGAAAGCACCAATTCATTCTTTCACAATTATACGTATAACAGCTATAAAGTCCAGCAGTGAGGTTCGAGAGCAGCTTTTGCTTACTTCAAGCTAACGTTATATCTCCAGACAATACGTGAAAGAAAGCACTTACATTGCTGCAAGCTGATTGACTGTTGAAGTAAGTGAACTGACCTCTGGCATCTTGACAAGCTGAGTTGCAAGCAACACCCTCAGCAGGCTTGAGTCTTGCTGAGACACAGTCTATATTACTGCAACTTTGCCTGCAGACGTTTTTTTCGTCACAAGTCTTTGGTGTAAACTGGCCTTTAGAGATATCTGTGCAGACTGTCCCCATCTGCCTTTGCCTTAGCAAAATAGTGTAGCTCTAGTTCTAATACCCAGTAAGATCCCGAAAGTGTACAGCTTGACCTTATTTGGACAAGTAGTTTAGGATTGGTGACATATAAGGACTCAAAGACTTAAATACACCTTAAACATAGGTCAACTTCTGATCAGTGGTGGCAGCACACATGATCACCTCTTGATGTTGCTAGTATTGATCTTCTTGGCAAGTTCTGCAATAAACGCCTCTGTGAAAGACATCTGTGGTCTCCTAACCTCCTTATTCCTATAGCTGATCCATGACCAGATTTTCCATCACACTAGTAGGTTCTTGGTAAGTGAATTCATTTTGCTTGGTGTTGAAGCTGTGTTTGGTGTAGGTAAAAATGGTTTTCATTAGCTTGTAGCTGGGGTTATTCTTCTTTTATTGCTTTTCAGGTATGTAATCCAAATTATCAAGTGTCTGACAATCTGGTACTGCATACCTTATATTGTGTAATATTATATTCTGTGTAACAATTTTTGCTTCTTTGACGTGTTTGAAATTAATTTGATCCAATCCAGTCCAATCTGCTGTGCAATATGACTATATTTTTATTTGATTAGTGCACTGTTGTATCCTCTTTGTTATAGAGCTTGTCCCTAGAAAACCAGAGCTCCCCAATTGGGGCTTAAGGTTTTGCCATAAGAGTGATCAGCTCAATTAATTTGTTTATGCCACTGACCATTTGCTTCAGAGAATGGGTTTAGTGTTTCGGCAATTGTGAAAAACTGTAATGTCCATTCTTTTGGAATGTTCATCGCTTCACATACTGTTAGACTGTTTACATATCATGGTCATATAGTCAAGTTTTTTTGGATTTTAGTCATCAGTATTTATATTTCGTCATAGTTATTTGTTGCTTTACGCATGCCTTCTCCTGTTACAACAAGTATCTCCTAAAGATTTTTATCTTGGTAAGCTCTTACATACAAAATGGAAAGTAATGAAAATAGGAAACTTGAGACAGTGTTTGTGCACTGACAGTGTGTGAGTGTGTGTTCATACCTTGGCCAGGTAGGTGCTCTCCATGTTGTCTTTGTAGATCTTGATCTGCTCCTCATTCTGAGCCCTCATGTCAGCCAGGGCCTCAGTCAGTTTATATTCATACTCTTCCTTCCGTCCAGTGTCTACCTCCACCAATCGGGTTTCATACCGCTGCCGTACCTCCTTAACTTCCTGTAGCACAACACACAGTAGGCACTTTTTATATCTCTGTGTAAGTGCACTGTATATATAATATCTATTGTGTTGTAATCATTGTATTTTGTGAGGCCTTGAACCACACAACTCTAAAGACTTTGGGAGCACTAGCAAGGTTTAAACATAAACTCATGTGACAGAGAGAATGAAGAATAAAAAAGCACTATACAACATCCTACAGCTGCAGGACTCCATGGATTTCCTGCTGAATTTAGAACTGACAATCTGATCAGTCAGTCAAACAGGTCAATAAAACATAAAACAGTTCTGCATCAGTATCATTAAGTCTTGTATGACAGGGTCAGCTGTGGCTGAGGAGGTAGAACAGGTTATCTTCTTATCAGAAGGTCCCAGGTTTGATCAGCAACTCCTCTGGTTTGCATGTTAAAGTGTTCTTGGGTAAGATACTGAGTCCCAAATTGCTCCCAGTGGCTGTTCCATTAATGTGTGAAATGAATATGAGTTCCTGATTAGCAAGCTGGCACTTTGTAGAAAAGCCTCCTGGCATTGTTTAAATGTGTGCATGGATGAATGTTTAGTCGCAAAAGTGTAGTTGACAGACTAGAAAAGCAATAAATAAATGCAATTCATTTACATATTCAGTGCCAGAAGCTTGTTACTGTGTCTTAAACAATTTCAAAGTCTTACCTCCTCATGCATGCTTTTACGGAAGTCCATTTCCTCAGTCAGACTCTGGCAGCGGTTTTCCAAGTCAACACGCAGGAGCATTTCATCAGCAAGATGCTTTTTGGCTTGAGCAAGACCTGTATCCAACTAACAAAACACAGACATACAGACACACACAAATTAAAAATAAAAAGGCAGTGCTTTTAACATAAGTCTGCAGGGCTGGAAGAGGGTTATCAAGTTAAGCAAACCCAGACCAGCTTAACAGAAATCCTGGCCACACCACAAAGAACCAAAAAGCATTACAAACAAACATTGTGTTAAGTACAAGATCAAAAAAAGCAAATAATACTAACAAAGACACTCTTTTAATAGGCACCATCCATCTCTCTGCATCTCTACATTAATATTAAAATAAATGGGTAAAAGAACAGAAAACAATTCAAGCCTTATTATTCATGTTACACCAGTGCTGTACCTCCTGCAGCTGTTCTTGAAGGTCGGCAAGTGTGGCCTCTAGGCCCCTCTTCTCAGACAGTGCTGTAGCCAGCATTGCTTCTTTAGAGTTTAGCTGAGCTTCCACATCTCTCAGCCTGGTCTGGGCTCCAGTTGCCTCAGAATCTTTCTTTTTGTAGCTGAAAGGTAGAGGGAAACGCATGGTGAGTGCATGCACTTAATAAGTAATGGTGGTGACTCCTGGTCAACGTTAAAATCTGACAACCATCAAAGACTTCTGTTACTCACTCATATTAGGTCTGCGTAAGTTTCCAGTTTTGTTGGAACAACATACAAGCTTAAGTCTATTTGATTTTATGAAAACCAACTCGATTGGCATTTGTCAGGTGTAGGTTCAGAGAGATGGCAGCATGTGCTTAATTAGCAAGAACCACAGATATGCAGGCACCCTTTTCTTGTGCTCAGAACAAACATGCCCTTCGGGATGAAACTAGTTCTGTAATAGTGCCAACACAAAATTTAAAAAACTAATCAAGGTTTTCCTGCCTTTCTGAGGCAAAGGCGGACTGCCTGGATGATTCTGGACGCCACCTTGGTTGGAAAAATGGCAGAAAGGACGATTTTCCAATGCTCTCAACACAATATATAAAAATGTGAGCCCTTAAGTGCCTCTAACGGATGGATGGAGAACAGCCACTCTCCACAAAACACTGTACATCAAACATCACAGGCATCATTTGTCATGAGTGTTTGTGTGCAAGACACATGACATTTTCCAGTTTCTGTTTGTTGATGGTAAACCAACAGCGCATGACATGTCAGAGTGGGCAACAAAATGACTTTCTGATGTTTGTTCCCAATAAGAAAATGGTGAGCTATTAATTATCCCTAAGGCAAGGTAGTTTCATTTGCAATAACAGTTGCTTTTAATTGGAGTGTAACGATAGTTCTCAGCTTCAGTTATCTTTATAATACACATGAACATTTTGGTCTAGATTTAATATGTCTCACAGCATAACAGCAACTGCTACTGTGGCTTGATGAAAGTATCTGTACTGATAAAAAACCTGTGTGTTGGCCTAATTTTTTACAGCATCATATTTACTTTGTCAATGACTTATTTGATGATAGAGATTTTTCTTATCAATGATTCATTTGTGTTTAATTATGAGGATAAATGTTTAAGACATTGTTATATGCAGTCATTCAAACAATGGAAAATTATGATAAAAAGAAATCACAAAATAATGTAGGAGTCTCTTGCCCTCATATTAACTAAAATTAACTCTGATGTTTACCATAATATTATGTCCTATAAAAATATAACTTCTCATCCCTATCATGTTCAAACATATTGGGAATTCCTTGCTTGATAATCATCATCCTTAGCAAAAGATTTTTAATTTTATTTACCAATCATCGCCATTTTCTACATATTTACAGGTTTTCCAACTTAACATATTTTTAAAAAAAGATTTTTTACAAGAAAAATTCTATGATTAAGGCCAACAACTGATACTGAAATTGTAGATTTTGTGCTGAGGAGGTAGAAGATGTAATCCTTTTGTTTTGGTATTGTCCTGCTGTTGCATGTTCAAGCAGCAGGTGGGAGACTGGTTAGCTGAGCAGGCAGTTTTTCTACATTTATCACCTTATAATATATTTTAGGGCAATGCATTACTTAACACAGTCGTGCTTATTGGCAAAATTTTTTAACAATTCACATACACTAATTTAACATTCATTAGTTTCTTACCTCAGACATTACTATTTACAGGAAAAAAATCATTTTAAAATAGTAAAGCTAAAAAATTTGATACAAAAAACAGAGTACATGGCAATAACGAAAATGTGGTAAATTCAGATGTGATTTTTTGCATTCTTTTCCTCCTCTCTTTTGTTGCACTGGGTGAAGATAAGCTGGCTTTCTCTTTTTTCTTACACTTGCTTTACTGCAACAAGATGAAATTATTTTATTTGAAATTGGGTTGATATGATTTCTCACACAAATTTAAAGAACATGCACCTCTATGTTTGCATGTATATATGATTTTGTTCTGTTTAGTGTATATAAGTGATTAACGTCAAATAAAAAGCTTGCTGTTTAATTTGTATCAATAAAACTTTATATGCTGCGGAGAGAGAAAAACTTCTCACCAAAACAACACACAAACAAACACTGCTTCTTTACTGTTTTTTAAACAAGCACTATACATATTTGTCTGTTACAAACACTGATATTTAAGGCCCAAGTATCTAGTGGTGTAAGGACCCTATTGAAATGCTCTGTTTAATTATTATTTTGTCTCTACCAAATGAATTACTTTCTTGGCAGCGTGCTCAAAAAACCTCACTAAATTTGCATTGAAAATTTATGAATAAAGCAGTTTTTACGAATGGGTATGGTCAAATGACTTGGTCAGCAGCAGCCCCCAGGGCATGAAAATCTGTACACCTGTATCAGGTCCAGATGCAAAAAAAAGTCTCTGGACCCACTGCGTATGCCCAAGAGAATGTTGGCCATTTTGAATTAAATGGCCATTTTTGGCGACTTAAACATGTAATTTTTTTTTCACTTGTCCCCAGGCATTCATCAGATCCACTTCAAATTGTGTGAGTGTCATCTGGACCATTATGCGATCAAAAATTATCTAAAGATCACACTATGGTTAAAGGGCCTGGCTGTTATGTGCAGACAAATTTTCATGTCTCGTCATAAAAAATTAAACTGTTATAACCTCTGTATTAAAGGCCCTATCTGCACTGAACTTGACATGTTTGGTGAGAGTCCTGCCCTCAACACATCAACATAATCAACACTCATAATGACCAGGTGTCATACTTTAACAAACTCCTACAACATAATTAATTTTAATAACTCGAAATTATGTCTGGGCACAGTTAAGACCTTTGTGATAAAGTTATCAAAAGCTTTTGTTTTGGATGAAAGGTGTGGCTGAGGCAACAAAGCAGCCCCAGCAGCCCATTTGCTATAGAGTTAAGAAATTTAGTCAGCACATGTATCACGCCAAGACTTACAAAAAAGCCTCTTAGATCCATGACCTAAACCCCAACATGAAGTTAGCCATTTCGTATTTACTGTGCATTTCTGCAAATTTTTGGCAATTACCACATGTTGTATTATAATGAACTCCTGGAAATTTCCCAGACCAAATTAAATTTGTTTAATACTATCTCTAGACCTTTGTGATGAAAAGTTATCACAAGCAAATCCACCTCAAATTTGAAAAGATAAGCCAAAACACAGTGATGCTGATAAGTTGCAGCTCCTGTCCAAATACATCAACTGGCGTTACCATGGCAGCGTGGCAAAGTTTCAGGTTTCACCAAGAGAAAGGAAGTGGTTGTACCTTCCACGTTGCTCATCCAATCAGTCCCAAATTTCGCAAGTAGGATAAGCTCTCCTTGTTGGGTGCCTTAGTGCAAGGGCCCTGCTGATACATCCCTAATACGCACACGTACATGCACACGCACACACACACAAATACACACAAAAACACTTGTGGCATCTGCATCACTAAGGCCAACTACACACTGTACAATTTTTAGCCGTCCCAGACAAAACAGCCAAATGCTGTTATTATTGTTGCTGGGGATTTTAATCAAACAGACCTCAGAACTGTTTTGCCCAGATTCCACCAGCACGTC
>JAPZDZ010000011.1:1999438-2010314 GCA_029783805.1 Acanthurus tennentii
AAGTGGATAAAAGGCAAATAATAGAACAGCTGAAACAGTCTGGTAAGTTCAGACAATTACCTTTAAAACCAGAAAAAAGGTTAGGTTAGGTCAGGTTATCATCTGGTTCCTCCTCAATCTCCTCTGTCTGTATCTCTCCTGTTCTGGCATTTTTCTTCTCAAAAAAATTTGAAATGTCCAAACGTTTTCTCTTCATCCTCTGAAAAGTAACATAACATATTCAGTATTATCGTTACTTGTAAACGATGCTGACTTTATACCTGTGTAGATTCTCATTCATCCAGGTCATATATATCTTGAAGAGTCAAAAAAGCAATCAGTTGACTTGTTTTTTTGACTCTTCAAGATGCTGACTTTCTCACTTAGAAATGCTCGCGTGAATTCTAAAATAATAAAAACGTAATGATTAATGTTGAGTTGAGGTTTAAGAATTAGATGAGTGCATTTCCTTTGAAAATTCACGACTGTGACATACATACCCGTTAGGAGTTCTCTTCTCGGGAACGCAAGTGTTGCTCTGTGCTGCTGTCTTCCATGTGTCGTTCAAATCTGAATAGTGCTGTCGCTTGGCAACGTAAACAGAGGGAGGGGAGGGGAGGGGGAAGGGGAAGGGGAGAGGGGAGGGTATGGAAGCTGCAATGACAGCAAGAGCAGCGCCGCAGTATATTGCTACAAAATCGTTTTCACATCACGAACTATAGTAAAATTCACTATAGCATTCACTAAGTGAAAAATCTAGTCTACATTATATATTAATTTACACATAGTATGCATAATAAAAATTTACTTAGAGGTGGCAACTGTGGTGGCCAAGAATGATTTTGGGGTGGCCATGGCCACCACTGGCCACCACATGGTGGCGCCATTGCCTTGATCTTGTTGAACAAGCGGTGTGATAAATAA
This sequence comes from Acanthurus tennentii, assembly GCA_029783805.1. Lineage (NCBI taxonomy): Eukaryota > Metazoa > Chordata > Actinopteri > Acanthuriformes > Acanthuridae > Acanthurus > Acanthurus tennentii. The sequence continues at coordinate 2,000,342 of JAPZDZ010000011.1, forward strand.
TTTACTGGCTTTTACACATTAGTGTAGTCTCCCATCGTGTATGAGACGATCGCTTGCTCGCTGACACATGGAGCTGCCGGTAGTCCCGCCCATTTGAAACGGCATGTGGACTAAACCACTTTGAGAAATAGGGGGGTCATAATCTTTCAACAATTAAAAAAAAAATTACGTTTATATCATATATTTGCAGCGCTTGTGTTGTGCTTTTATTGAACATTACTATATTATTATTCAATTGTTTTTGAGTGCTTACAATGATTTTGGGGGGGGACAACTTTATGGAAGGGGGGGACACGTCCCCTGTATCCCCCCCGGGATGGTTCTGCCGTCTGTTATTTAAAACAATCTTTTAAAAAATCAGTTAGTAGGCCTATATTTGAAGTCCATTAGGCACAGTAGGTGGCGACTTTATTCACTAACATTGCATGTCCTTTTGACAACGATCCCGTGGATGAAGGTGCAGCATTACTGCAATTATTTTTTTTTGAGCAGTGTCGTTTCACGTCACAGTCCATCATCTACATACACAACCTAATCATATGTTGCAAACCTTACATTTGCAACATAACCAACTGTAGTCATGCTTTCACATCCCAGCAGATATTGTGTGTTGCACTGCTAATGGGAGTTATTTGTACAATGTCGGAGATGCAGAGCACTTGAGTAAGGCAACTGTATGCAGGGCGGGCAGAAAAGTGTGCCTCGCCCTGAAACGGCTAATTCCTGTCTTAGTCGTTTTCCCTGGACATAAACCTGTCAGAGTCATTAAGGGGGAGTTCCAGAGATCCGCTAAATGCATTTTAAATTATAGTTTAATTACATTAGGATTAGTAATTGTAATTTCTTTAAGGATTTCCCAGTGTGATTGGCTGCATAGATGGCACACACATCCCCATCTGGGCTCCCTCACATAATGAAGCAGATTATGTTAATAGGAAGTCCGGTCACAGCATAAATGTGCAGGTACATGTAGACTGATTTCAAAATGTTAAAGACGGCATCATCGGGTTAGGGTTACAGCGTAAAACATGATCAAAATGAGGTACCACCCCAGCAATGTTTTTATATTTCATCTTAAACTGCTGCCAAGTGCGTTTCTCCCCCACGGGATTGCACCTAAATTAAATAAATTGATAGGCCACCATTCAAGCAGTTTCCCCCTGTAATATTATTGTGATTGCAAAGGACTACATTTAAATTTACGCATCGACCCGAGCAGCAATGTTCTCCCACGCCGTCTCCCTCTCTTTTGCAGCTTCAGCTTCTAAAAACATGTTCAAACTCGCCGTATGAGCGCATTAAGATGTCCATTTCTAGAAAGGTTAAAAACGTAGCCCTCCGCTTCCCCGTTGCCATGGTGACTCGTCGAATCGGGGCTCCATTGATGCGGTCTTTTCACAGTTGTAGTGCACGCGCTTAACTCCAGGTGAAACTACACCGAGTTGATCAAACTAACTCAAATCAGCTGTTCTGGAACCGAAAACTCAGAGTTTCCTATCTCAGAGTAGATCAACTCGGAGTTCAGGGTTAGACTAAGAGTTTGTTGAACCTCCTTTGTGAAACGGACCCCTGTTTGAACTCCCGAGCTACAGCCACACTGTTACCAAACGAAATCAGCTTGGTTAACAGGGTGTAAACTGATTAAGTTGATATTTGTATCAACATATTTACAGTTAACCATGCAACATAATACCAGTGCTTTTTATTCTGTTTTGCTTTGTATTTTTCACATTAATATATTTTCTTTTCTGTTTGTCAGAGTTAAGTTCTCTGTGAGATAATGGTAATTTTTTAAAAATTCCCTTTCAACTGCATATTTGATATGTTTACTGTTGGTGCAAAGGATTTACTGTACTGCTTCTTCAGCCAGGAAGGAGTGCAGAAAAGAAAGCTCAAATATTAAGCCAGCTCTGCTTGCTTAGCAGAAGTCATCGCACAACAATATATACTAACATTATATACTCCATCAAACTGCACCCAGCAGACATGAAAACTTGTTTTGAAAGACAGACTTCACTTTCTAAATGCCTTTTGATGAATGATGTTGATGTCCTAGCATGCCGCCTCTTATACCCTCAGAAAAGGTAGATTTCTAAATTAAGGTCTTGTTGGTCTGTGTGGCAGCCTACACTGGCAAATAAATAGTATTTTGAGATTTTACTACCAGTGTTAATGTGGAATAAACAATGTAGCATTGATACAAACAAAAGGATTTATTTTGAGTAAAAAGGCACATTTAAAAGACACAAAGTATAATGACAGATATCCTTCCCAATCAAACTTCACCAAGTCACTGATGGAATTCTGCTGCAATTATTCATAGGTCAAAATGTGGTTTAACTAACATTTGTACACATACACAACAGTTGTGGTTGGGCAATATTTTTGCAAATATTAAAAGTAAAAATCAATGAATGTGATACAATGATCTTTTTAAACTACATACATCACATCTAGAAGGTTATAATATCATTTGATTCAATGTTTTAGCTGTACCCGAGTTGCACACTTCAGACTGTCTATTAACAGACTGACAGCATTCACACTAGAATAATGTCAAAACGTAGCATAAGAGAAAACTATATAATAAGACTGTTTAGACTGAACTTGCTTAATTTTAAATGAGGTTCTGATGGCAACACTTTGTTACTAACAGGGAAAATTAGGGAACTAATAATGAATGCTAGGCTACACTGCAGCAAAATTCCAATGATCATCACAAACAAAGCCTTGTTATACAACACTCAGAGCAGATATATGCTGATTTTGAACATAGGCTGTAATTCGCCCAAGTGTTGAATAATGGAATCTGTACCTATATGAACTGAACACATTTTCAATTAAAGCAGACAGATAAATTGTGTTATCAGACTTTTGGATTGATCTCCTTCATAAAAATGCATCATCAAAGGTTTTGCGTCAGAGATTAATATTTTTACTATTAAATAATTTAAAACAACAAACCATTTTAAGTACAATTTGCTTTAGATTCAGTGTTTGAAATGTTTTACCAGGAAACTGTGTCAGGGCTCCTCAAACCCTTGAGCTTCCTCTAAGGCTATGGGCTCACTGTATGTAAAATTATTAATGGCAATTTACCAAACTGTAATTTTTCATGAAAATATTGAAATATACATAAATGCTTAATATCAACTGACGTGGTTAAAAGTGAGTACTGCTTAATTACCTGAAGCCTTGAGTCTAAATCTAGCTTTAAAATACCTTGATTATTTAATAATTATGCCTACATGTTGCATAGTCCCAAATTATTTTGTTTTAACAGTTTACCACATCAACAACTTAAGTTGTTTTATGAAATGAGCATAGGAATACAGGAAGGTTTGTTGAGCTAACAGGGGCCCACCTGTCACTTTAGCCCCAGGGTGCCTTGGTGTTTTGATTCAGCCATGGTTGACCATGGTTTTTCTTTTCAAAGAAAATAGATGAAATGTATACAGCTTGAGGGAATTTTTTGTTTTTTTATAAAGGTGGACAGTTAAGTCAATAGTTGACAGCTCAAAAAACATAGATAAACAATCATAAAAAATACAATAGTAATTAAAAAAAAAAACGATCAGATATTTAAGTTTTTGAGAAATTGGCAGCAGTGTTAGGGTACAGGCAATTACATTGTATCATTAATTGCAAAAACAATACAGTCAGGAATATTTCCTGTCAAAATAGTACACTGCCAGCTCAAGTTTAAATTAAAAGTTACTGTGTACAGTATCTGAGAACTTCACAGGTCCACTCAGTTCCTGGTATCCATGACACAACTCAAAGCCTAAATCTGGCCAGTTCCCCATTGTATGCAGTCTAATTGGGTCTGATGGGGTCATGTTTTCAACACGTTTCAGGATTCTGGTAAAAATGTTGTCCCTCTTTTTAGATCTGTGGAGGAATACATTTTTAGCAGGGTATCTTAATAAAAAGACTCAAGCAGGTTTCCCCAAATTTTTGATTTGTGAACATGTTTAATAAGAGTATTAATCAGTCAGTCCATACAATATTTTTCTAAAATAATCATAAGCATTCATTAAAAAAATCAGAAATTGAAAAGTTGTAACAATATATGTTTAGGTTGTTTTTAAGATGGCTAATATATAATAGTCTCTCAAGAAGGACAAGTTGAGTTAATTGGTTTTCTCTGAAGTCTGCGTTGGCAACAGAGTATTAATTTGATATCTGATGATGTTATAGTGAAACCCTGCTGACATGTTCAAAAGTCAGTAAATATTTGGTGATGCCCCATACAGACACATGGAGGATGGATGGGGAGCTTTGAGGAACCTTGCTGTCCAATCAGCTGGTTTTTCCTTCAACATGTCTCTGTTTCCTCTTGATATGTGACAGAAGCTGTAACTATTTGGTCTCACGCAGTCCTTTGAGCCAACTGCTGTTTGTAGATCCCAGCCAGAGCTTTAGCAGCACTCTGTATTATCTGCCGCTGGTTCATGCCCGTCATTGCCTGATGCCAGTCTGTTCTGTTAATGTTGGGCACGCTGCGCTCCAGGACCTCACCAACTGTTACAATCAGACCTGACCAGCGCAGGCTGTAGTCAGGAGGGGTCAGGGACTGAGCCTACACAAGAGAAGGTTGCAAAACAGTTTGATGAGCTGCTGAAAGTTTCTAAATGAGCAATACTGAAAAAAGTTCAAAATGTATAGGTTTACACCATGTTTTTCCTCATCAGCAACAATAAACAAAGTGCCTGTCACACTGGTTGAAAATTGAAAAGCTTCAAAGGTATGGCACTACTAATGAAAGATGGGTGCCAATGCTAAGGAAATTCAAACACATTTTAGGTCTGTTAAAAAAGCAGACAGGGAGGCAAACGCTCCCCAACACCCTGATAGGATAAGCACACTGCCCTTTGTTTTGTTTTTTTTTTGCTTTTTTTTTCTATTGCCTCTTCCAAAGAGCCCTAACTCATCTTTATTCAGGCTGTGACATGTTAAGTTCTGCTCCAAACAAAGATGACAGAGCCTTTTTTTAAAAAAAAAAAAAAAAAAGAAAGGAAGATGTAATGTGGCACCTGGATAAAGTCAAGTGAATATAATTTTATTTTTATATTGCCAAATCACAGCATAAATTGTCTGAAGACCCTTTACATTTATAGTAGTTCCACACTTAGTAATTAATTTATATTTATATGTAGAGAAGTTCCCATTAATGAGACCATTTTTTTTAAATGAACTAATTACATGAGGTTTCCAAAGTCAATGAGTAATCAATTCAGTATTATTCAGTCTTTAACTCCTTTATATAAAGGCTATCTCCAGAATTAAATCAGTACTAACCCAGAAAAGTCTTTCATACCCTTATTTTCACTCAACTTGTTTACTGTAATTCCATCTTTTCTTGTGAAAACCTAAAGTCGCTCCCATGGTTCCAACTAGTTCAGAACACAAAAACTAATGTCTAGTTCACACTACATGACTTGAGCCGTAATTTTCAAGTCCCTGACACTTTAATGAGCTCGCTGACAAGAGCCCTAGATCAGAAAGAAAAATCAGCAGTCAGCACTGGAGCTGTATGTGTGAACTGTTTTAAGACGCAAGACGAGAGGCTCACCGATGTATCCCTGACACCTCCAAGATATCTAGCGTGCTAAATATCTATAATGAGTCTGCAACTCCTGAAAAGAAGCAACAGCCAATGAGAGCACAAGACATGCAGTGAGGGGAAACCTGGGGTAGGGGTTGCCCATGTAGGGGAAGCATTTTCAACACAGAACCTTGTTGCTGCACCTATGCACAGACAATCCATGTTGTCCACACATTCCAATCCATTTTTTTACCCATCCTCTTTTCTTTTTCCTTGTCGTATCGCTGGAAAGCAGGAAACAAACAACTTTGAGCCTTTGTTTCTGGCAGTCATGCATCTCTGGCGCAAAACAAATTGTGACAGGCAGGATTTTTTGTTCCTATCTCACGAGTGGTATTACATCATTTTTTTTGGAATTCCTCCTGGCCAAAAGTCTTAGTCATGTGGGACACCCTCTTGCCACCCAGTCATGTAGTGTGAACCACACAACATTCTAATGGCTTTGAAAGTAGTGTAGTGTGAACTTGGCCAAATCTACTTAACTGGGTGCAACTGTCAACATCAAATCACATCACTCCATTCCTGGATCCTCTTTATTGGCTCACTATTCAATTTAGAATGGTTTTTATGGTTTTACAGATGAATTTTAAGGTAAGATGAATTTAAAGATGAATTTGAAAGGTCCCACATTATTCATAATACATTTTTTCATGGTTTTCTAATAAAATATGTGTCCCCAGTGTTGGGATTTGCTACAGATGGGAGTTAGGTTATTGATAATTACTTAATTACTAACAGTAATAAGTATTAAAATAATTATTAGTCTTAATAATTTCGGGGCACCACCCTGCGAACAGGGATCATTACCAAACAAATATCAGTCTTTCCAATTTAGGTAGAGCCTATGTTGTAATGTATTGAATCGAATTCCATACAAAAAGGGAAGGAAGTTATTCAGTAACTAATTGAGTTGAAGGGTGAGATCGAGCAGTGACCGTACAACCAGCAGTTATTACAGTAATATGTGCAACAACAAACACTCAGAGGGCTCTTATTTAACACACGGCTGTTTATTACAAAATGTATTTCATGTGTAAAATCAATACATTAGAGTTCATAAACATTAATCTATCAATCTATAACTGAGAAACAAGCAAAACATAAACAATTAAAGCTGCAGGCAGCGTTGGACGGGCCCTCACACCCCGCCGCCCCCTCAGAGCCGGCTCCAACACACCCCCAACACGGCCGACCGCTTGCGCTCGGTCCACACCGCAACCCAAGCGCAGTGTTAGAGCCATTTTTTGTTGTGTGTTGTACTTGGTTGCCACAGTAGGCGGCGCATATAGACAATGGCTCACGTAACTTTATAAGAAGAAGAGTTAATTACTAGACAGGTGTGCTGCTGACTGGGAGAAGCACACAGTTTTTCGACCGTCGTTAGTGGCCTAACTTTGAGCCTTTTGTGTTTCTTTTGCATACAAGTTATGAAAGATAAGTGTGTGTAGATTAACGCAGTGAATTATTAATGGGATTGGTGACCTTAAAATAAATACACTCTGAACACGAATGGACATTGGATTTATTGGAAACGCCACAGAAGACGCGTCGGTTACAAGTTCCCGGTAGCAGCCCCCTAGTGGCTTAGGTTTTTTTGTTTTGTCGAAAGATCAAGTCACTACATTTAAGGCAAAAAACTCTGCTTCAGTTAGTTTAGTATGGAAAGGAGGCCATCCTTCCACGGAGGAAGACTCAACGCTGGATTTCCTGCCTTCGCCTGACTGCCTAAAGGACGCTTGGAAACACACCGATCAGCTGATTCATTCATTAGGACAACACGGCGCCCACCGCTTTCAAAGGTATGAGTAGCGCTACCAGCTCTATGGCCATATGAAAATGGTGTGCACAAAACTTTGCGAGCGTAAACCCAATGCATTGGTCGCTAAATAACACTGATGATCCGCACAATAAAACTGAACATTTTCTCGTCGCTTTCATATCGGACGTGCGTTTTGCTGTGAAAATTGACTATGAACGAGGACATTATGGACGGTAAATCAGACGTGGCTGCTGCCGCAAAGACGGCCGCTGCTGCACCTATTAAAGTGGGAAATGTTAATGAGACACAATCTGTAAAAAGTAAACGGTCTATTAAATTAACACACAAAGCTCTTGCTGAAAAAGTTGAAAAGCTACAAAATATAAGAAAAGATAAATTAAGTAAGGCTAAAAATCTAAGAAAGGTAACTCAAGAGTTTATGCAGAGTGGTAATGCAAAAGAGGCAAAATGTACATTGGAAAAAAATTGTCCATTTGTGTGGGGAAGCAAGAATTGCTCATGAATCTCTGGTGTGTTTAATGTTTACTGAGGAAAGTGAAAAACAATACACTTGGTTTGCTGCAAAAATGCTTGTTGAGAATGATTTCATTGCTAATGTTGAAAATTGGTTGACAAATAATGACAATGATGAAAATGATGTTCACCCTGATGACAGTATATCAAATGTTGCCAGTAGACATTCTCACAGAAAAAGTACATGCAGTGGTAAAAGCAGTAACAAAAGTGATAAAACTACAGCCTCAGCCCACATTAAAGCAGAGGCAGAAAAGACCGCACTTCTTGCTAGAGCTGCAGCTTTGAAGGAAAGACATGCTCTGGAGGCACAAGAAGAACAGCTGAGAAGAAAAAGGGAGCAGCTCGAGATTGATGCTGAAATAGCTGCATCTACTGCAAAGTTAGCAGTTTTTCAAGCTGCCTCTGAATGTTCAAGTGGCTCCCAAGCATCTTCAAATTAAATGAATTCTTATTTGCAAAGAATTGAGGAACAAAAAAGTTTCAAAGGACTCAATCCTGCAGCAAACACATTTAAACCCTCAACATGGGGTGCAATGCCACAAAGCAACCTCTCGGTACCTCATAAGGATTCAAGTACAATGAATGCACACTTAGAGGACAAAAAGCATCAAACTCATGGATCAGCACAGTATGGAGGCATGCAACAACCAATCCTCTCTTTGTCAGTAAACAGTGCGCAGCCTGCATCAGTTGAGCAACAACATCTATATGCTGTAGCAGCGCAAGGAGATCTATGCACCATAATGCACAGACAAAATGAAATAACAGCAGCTCTGTTTCAACAACAACGCTTAATGTCCCTACCTTCTCAAGACATTCCAGTATTTGATGGAGATCCTCTTCAGTATAAAAACTTCATAAGTTTTTGAACACAGCATGGAATCAAAGGCTAACAAAATGGACTGCCTCTTTTTTTTGGAGCAGTTTACAAGAGGTCAGCCTAGAGAATTGGTTAGGAGTTGTCAGCACATGATTCCTGACAGAGGCTATCAACTGGCTAAAGAGCTTTTTCAGTTTTTAATTTAAGGTAATTGTAATGTTAGTCAACATTCAATAAGGGGCCGGTGTGTTAGAGCCATTTTTTGTTGTGTGTTGTACTTGGTTGCCACAGTAGGTGGCGCATATAGTCAATGGCTCACGTAACTTTATAAGAAGAAGAGTTAATTACTAGACAGGTGTGCTGCTGACTGGGAGAAGCACACAGTTTTTCGACCGTCGTTAATGGCCTAACTTTGAGCCTTTTGTGTTTCTTTTGCATACAAGTTATGAAAGATAAGTGTGTGTAGATTAACGAAGTGAATTGTTAATGGGATTGGTGACCTTAAAATAAATACACTCTGAACACGAATGGACATTGGATTTATTGGAAACGCCACAGACGATGCGTCGGTTACGAGTTCCTGGTAGCAGCCCCCTAGTGGCTTAGGTTTTTTTTGTTTTGTCGAAAGATCAAGTCACTACACGCAGTACGTGCCTTCTTTGTCTCATTCAGGCAGACCACAACATAACTGCACTCACAGCTTGAAAGTTAAAATCAGGCAGTGAATCAGGTTAATCCATGTGCTAAATCAACACAGCCAGCAGGATGCTGCTCTCAGCAGCTTTTTTACAGGAACGTCACATGAGCGGCAGAGTGGGGCAGATCAAAGGAGCAGAGCAAAACACACACATAGTAATCTAACTAACACAGAGAAACACAGCAAACTAACAGCCTATCACAGAGACTCGGACAAAGACTAAAGCGGAAACCTAACCTTTATAGACACACAGGTAAATGAAACAAGACAGGTGAAAGACGTGAGGAGATCAACTAAGGCAGGGGAAACAGGGGGGTAAAGCTAACTACATAGGCTACACAAGGAGAAAATATATGTCAAATTAAAACAAACTAAACAAGATGTGACAATGTAGCAATCTAAATCATCCTCAAATCACAATCTCAAAATAAATCAAAGCACAATCTGTGTCTTAGAAAATCTGGAGAAGTGCTACGTAAGGACTCTGCACTCATTCAAATGATAAAACTGTGGTGTGACTGACTCGGTAGATGCTGCGTATTAAAGAAGTGG
>JAPZDZ010000011.1:2026597-2057283 GCA_029783805.1 Acanthurus tennentii
TGTTTTGGTGCAACAAATCAGGTGTATAGCCTAGATTTTTATTGTTTTGATTGTGTGTCTTAAGAAGCCATGTGTAAGTCACTGCGTTCTACCTAGGGATGGGTATCATTAGGCTTTTTATGAATCCGACTCCGATTCCGGATCTGCTTTAACGATTCCGGTTCCTCACGATTCCTTATTTTGATTCCAAAATAGTAAAAAAATAGAAGGTCAATTGTTTATTTAACAAAAGTAACTATTAACTTTTTAAGAAAATGGTAAACAAAAATAAAATCCTGTTTTGCAGCTAATTAGCTTATGACATATGTTGTACTTTCCTTTTTCATCGCTTTGTCTTTTATTTATTTAATAAAGCCACAGCAGTTACACAGGACTTCAGTTGTTGTCACATATTTTCCTTCTTTCTTTAGGGGACCACAATAGTTGCTGTACAGTGAACATGGTGTTTTTAGATGTCATTATCAAGCAAATTACATCCACGTATTCAGGGCCAGCCCTTCCAATAGGCAGTATAGGCAAATGCTGAGGGCGCCATCCCCCACCCCCTCCCTCCCTCCTCCTCCTCCTCCTCCTCCGGCTGATCGGTGCCTGCTCGCTCTCGTGGGGGGGAGGGGCAAATTTACGGATGTGACCCGAGGCTGAGAGAGCTTTGTAAACAACATGTCAAAACAACCGAGCACTAGAGGGTGCATTAATGGCAAAAGCTCAGACTCAAGCGTCATTCTTACATGCCGCTGCTGCTGGGCGTGCAGCATATGCCGGCTGTCAAAATCTGCTGGTTGACACGTGACGTCACATGCTTTAAATAAAATCTCGCCTAGGGCGCCACCTTGGGTAGGGCTGGCTCTGCACATATTAATAACAACTGTTAGAGTGACAAAAGGAATCGGATCGGTATCGGATCGGTATCAGCCGATCCTCAAGGCTGCAGTATCGGTATCGGATGTGAAAAAGTGGTATCGAGCCATACCTATTCAATAGCATGTCTATAATTGTGCCTGTCTGCTAAACATGAGCTGAAATTAACTATTTAGTGTTGTATAGCTAAAGAGAGCTGGCTGATTTAGCTGATAATTCTCTACAGGTTTATACAAGTGGCATTTGTTACACTGTCAGCTTGTTACTATTGCCTTCAATTTTCAAATTTTTGTTATGCCAACCTTGTTGATTACCAGAGGATACAATTGTTTGGCTGAGGTGTTATAACAATGAGGTACAACTTTTCTTTTTAAAACAACAATGGTGACTTCTAAAGAGGTTAGCATAGATGCTGCTATAGCATCAGATATATCCAAACTGAAAAGTACTTTTTTTATTTAAAGAGCAAAGAATGACACCGAAGGCTTTTCTCAACTGCTCTTTTCCAGACTAGCTTCAGCCATGTCATACATCAACATAGTCCGTTGATCTGGCTGCTTGAGGTTAGACTGTAATAGTCCAGTTATGTGCTGAGTATTTTTTGAAAGTGACTGCCCTTTCCAAGACAGTTCCCAAGAATAACTTTTCAGATGGGTCTACGCAACAAACCATGTGGTGTCTCAGGTTTATGACACATAAATGAGTTTTCTGACCCTTTGGCACGACCCTTCCTGCCTGCTGAGCAGCTTAACCTGGAACTCCACTACATCCTGAGCAGCACACAATGTGCTTTAAGGCAAGTTCTTTAAGGAAGAGAACTGCTTTACCTTTTGGATTCTTACACAGCAAAAATATGGATTGGAGACCAGGCCAGCTGACAGTCTTGGCTGGGCCTGGGACAACATAATCAGAAGAAGGACTTTGGGTTTTGTCATCCATCACTGAAAACTTTTTAAAAGTTACCTCTTCATAGCCAGTATTCAAAGTCAGAATGATTAAAATGAATGGACTGCATTCATTTATAACTCTTATCTTTTGATTACTCAAAGTGCTTTCTAACTGGAGTCAGCATTTACCTATACACACATCACAGGACTGACCAATTTTGTATAGTCTAACAGGTCTGTCGTACTGTCAAGCTACTTTTAACAAACAACAATACATTACATTAAACAATATTAGATACTAATATTTGATGATGTGATTTGTTCTGCTTTGTTACCTGTTATATGTATCAATATTCTAACCCTAATAGTGTTGGCAGTGATAACTGGACTTTATTTTTATCAAGACAGAATGTTGTTTTATATATTTAACAGAGTCCAAGGAAACAGTGAATAACAGTTAAGATGCAGCTGAGTGAAGCAGTGGGTTATATCTGGCTAGCTTAATATCTTGATCGGAGGGAGCTCATGTTAATACAGATAAACATACACAGAGACAGCTGTGCTGACTAAAATTGAAGCATATGGACTCTCCCAAACGTGCATGAGACAAATGACTGAAAAACACAGCTTAGACATGGCAAGTAAACAGTGTGTTAAAAAATTAATATCCAGATAAAATTGTTATTATTGTTGAATTTTTATATTATATGACACCAAAAAACATATCCAATGAGTATCCTCATTCCTCAGCAGGACTGCCTGAGCACAGTTTTAATTATACAAGCAGTAAGATACCTGAATGTGTCTCCTATGCGGTCATGAAAGAAAAGAAAGTCCCTGTAATCGTGGACCAGAAGATCTCCAGTGTTGAAATAGACATCTCCAGCTTTGAATACATCTCTAAGCAACTTCTTTTCAGACTGGACCTTGTTTCCAGCGTAACCCAGGAACTGGTTCATAGCTGTAAGAGGAGCTACCAGGATCCCTGCCTCTCCTGAGCACAGAAACAGGACATACATTTCATCAACAAGAGCTTTTTCCTGGTTTTCCCATTTCTTCTTTTAATAATTTTTTTTAAAGAAAATAAGTAGGACACAAAAACATTATACATCATACATCCCCTCCATGACAAGTCTTTTTTTCCTGAAAACTAAAAATCATTAGGTATTAAAGGTTTGTTGGACCTGATTCTTTAATTTACTTAATGACAATTGATCTGTTATTCATTCCAAGTCCTAGTACAAATCCCTGCATTTGACTGAATTACTTTTAGTTTTAAAGAACTTTGCATGGGATTTATTACCTTTTTGTGCTCGTATGCCTCTTCCAGCGTCTGTTCTAACTGGCTCATATGTTTGTGGATCATATCTCAGGAGTTCAAAAGGCATACAAAGCTGACAAAGACAGAATAACAAAAGTTAGTTTTGATTGGCCACTGATTTTAGAAACAACCATCACACTAAAGAGGTTATATTGCCACCAATGTTTTTCAGCAAATAAAAGCACAAGATTATTGTTATATATCACACTGTCAGCAATGTATTTTTATTATCTCATCTTGAAACTAACCCCATTTTTATTTAACTGTCAGTTAGCACAGCACACTGCTGCTGTTGTAAATATATTTAATACTTTTAGGATAGAATCATTCAAATTCTCTAGCTTGATTTGAAATATTTGCTTTTTACAACATTCCCCCATAACATTATTTTATATTTATGTTTTCATTATACTTATTGTAAGACTCATGATGAAACAATAGTAGCCTTGGGTGGGTAATAAGTTCATAACCTGAGATGGAAAGAGGTGAGTCACAAAAGTCTTCTTACATGCACAAGCAGGTCAACTCTTTGATTGAATGTGCAGAAAGTTTCAGGTTGTTCATCTGATGGGCACCCTGAGACTACTCTTGACCATAAGGTAGAAGAAGCTCAGGGGTTGCTATTTACAGCAAATATGACTGTCAAAGGCTTTTGTGGACCACACTCTGGAAGTTCAAGGCACCGACTTCTACAAAGAGATGATATGCTCCATGACTGCAGGACTTAGTGTGTAAATGTAGGATTCAGATTTAGATTCAGATTCAGTTTATTGTTGCATCTAATATTATATTCACATATAAAAAGAGAGCAAAAGTCTTAGGTCTTGCCTGAGCCTGCTTATCCTGGCGGATATAACCTACCAGTTGAAATAGACAAGAGTGGCTGGACTCCTTTATGATTTTGAGTGCTTTATCACACACTGATCCTCATATGGGACTTTTCCACTGGCACTTTTGGCTGCGCCGAGCCGCACTGAGCCATGCTGCTCTGCATTTCCACCATCAAAATTTTAGCGTGCCATGCCACACTGAGCTGTGCCCAGGATGGTCCTTCTCCAGAGTGGGGGCAAAGCAAGCCTGATGCACGTCCAAGTGCGCCGCAAGATGTCAGATGTCAGAGGGGTTCTTTGAAATGTTGTATGATAGCTACATCTTCCCCAAGCTCTTGTTCCTCAATTTCATCATCTTTCATCAGCTGTGTTTTTCGAGCAGTAAGTGGTAGATGCAGCAAGCAAAATCATAGGTCAAGCAAAATCGTCATAGGTGTGCTCTGGTACAAATAAAAAAAGCTCAACAACCTGCGTGTAAACATTTTCCAGGCAAGTGCATCATTAGTTGAATACACACTCCAGGCCGGAAGCCCTGCTGTTATGGAAATACAAATCACTGCCATCATGGCCATGCTGAGCCAAGGTGCTGAGCCATGTAGCATGAGCCAAGCCAATAATGTGTATGGAAAAACGCCAGTGGATGGCCTGTATATAGCGAAGCCCACAGCTGCTGATCTTTTGAAATATCCTCACCACCCTTTGTATTGTTCTGCAGTTGTGAGTAGTGTAGCTCCCATATAAAGAGGATATGCATTCATTTAGGATGCAGTTGTGCCCCTGTAGAATGCACTGAGGATTCTGGGACAATGCCAAATTTTCTTGGTCTCTTGAGGTAGAAGAGGCGTTGTTGGGACTTTTTCACAACCTCGTCATTGTGCATGTCCCATGTGAAGCCTTCTAATAAACTGATGCCCAGGAATTTAAAACAGCTTACTCTTTCTCCAGCAGCTCCTTTGATTGGGCCAACTCCGCTCTCCCCCCTTCTATAGTCCATCAACAACTCTTTTGTTTTGGCCACATTGAGTAGCAGATTGTTTTTCTGTCTCTACGGTGACAGGTTGCTCATCTCTTTCCTGTAGGTCATCTCATACCCGTTAATGATCAAGCCCACCATGGTTGTGCTTTCAGTGAACCTGACCACCAAGTGTGACTGATGCGTAGAAATGCAGTTGTGTGTGTACTGGGAATAAAGCAGGGGACTGAGGACACAGTCCTGAGGAGATTCTGTGTTCAGGATCAGGGGAGCAGAAGTGATGGAGCTTATCCCTCCACCTGACGACAGTGGATTAAAAAAAATCAAGGATGAGACTGAACAGTTTGGGGGTGAAACCAAGGTCAATCAGTTTAGTAAATAAATATAATCCACAAAAAGCATTCTGACATACGAGTTCTTTGTCAGGTAGATGAGGGTGCTTAGGAGTACTGCGGATATGGCGTCTGCTATGGATCTATTTCCACAGTAGGCAAACTGGTGACACAGTCTGGTGTGGGTGGTATTAAGGTGCATATATGTTGTTGGTTTTTTTTTTTTTTTTTATGTGCTTCTCAAAACACTTGCTCTCAAGAAGAGGATGTGACTATTTTGAAAAAAAGTGTTAAACTAAGTCCTAAAATTTACTACCATAGGCCATGAAATTATTTTTCACCCCTCATATAGAGATACAAGATATAATCCACATTGTGGTCCAGAGAAAACATTATAAAAGCTCTCTTTTTTACCTTGTTGAAATAGCTTGCCCTTCCAATCGGTCCAATCTCATCCGTGTAGTTGAGGAAACCAATGCTTGCCTCAGTCAGACCATAACTCTCTCTGATCTTGATCTTACCAAAGCGTTTGACAAACTCCTTCCAAACATCTGACCTGAGACCACTTCCTGCTGCCAGCCGAACACTGTGAGATTTCTCCTCCAAAACCTGAAAGTAGGGTAGGGCTTGAATGAAAAAAAAGCAACATTTGATTTTTTTTTTTTTACAGGAACAGACCTACCTTTTGGGAAACATGCTGTTATACTAGCTTGTCCAGAGTCAAATGAGAATATTTATTATGTATCACATAAATTTGCGACAGTCAGCTTTTGTCTTCTTTTTTTCCACTAGAGGAGCAAACAGCTGTTTTCACCAGATTTGGAGCACCAAGGCTGAGCGCTCCACAGGATACAAACCTTTCTGCTTTCACCTTGGCACTTTGTTTCTTTACCCGACTAGCTCCAGCCACTTTTCTGTGTTGTTAAGACCTTAGTTTCATTTTTTAAATCCACAACACCTCACAAATCCACGATACTTACAAATCCATGTGAACACTAAACACTAAATGATACTAACACACCTTGTGCTTGTATTTTAGTTTGTTTCCTTTTTTGTTAAAAATATATTTTTTAATCAAAATAGTGCATTCTTTCCTGTTTTGTCATAGCTGAGTGTGTCCTTAAAAGTCCTCACAAAGCACAGAGGGTTCCTCGCCAAGTCATGGAACAATAGCAAGAGGGGGCTACAGGGTTAGTGAGTGTCAGAGCTGCTATCCAGGATGAATCAAGCAGCATCCATAGATACATCAGGAAGAGGAAATACTATGGAAGACAAAGCCCCTTTAGTGGATGCATCATCAGCAGACAGAGGAAGAGGCTGACATCAAGACCTATCATGACTAAAAACAGGTTGTCCAGCATAGAGATAGAGATAGAGATATATGTGTGTGTGTATTGAATATATCTCTATGCTGGACAACCTGTTTTTAGTCATGATAGGTCTTGATGTCAGCCACTTCCTCTTCCTCTGTCTACTGATGATGCATCCACTAAAGGGGCTTTGTCTTCCATATATATTTACATATAAGTTTATGAAGAAGAAAATGACTTATGTTTAGCCTAAATGTTCTTGATCCTACCGTGGAATGGTTGACCAGGTACCGACAGAGCTCTCCTATGTACTGCACCACAGTCACATTGTATTTCACACAGTCTTTCCAAAACTGACTGGCAGAAAACTTCTTTTTTAACACACATGTCGCTCCTAGGATCCAAAGAAAGACATGGCAAGGTAAACAGTTAGCTATGTAAGACAATGTGCTGCTAGAAACTTGAACATAATTTATAATATGTAGCAGATGTCTAACAATGTCATTACAAATCATTCATCGCTGCAATGAGAAATATCTTGGGCTTTGTTTCAACCTTTTGATGTGATGTGATATTATGTGAAGTGATGTAATATGATACGTAAGAAAGTAAGAATTCCTTCAAGGTCTATAAAATAAGAAAAATATCCAGTCATGCACATCCAACATTTGCTCTAACCTTACACCACTGTTTCTTAGCTGCACTTGCTCTTTGGGAAAACACATTTAATTTGAAGGAAGCATTAACAGCTACAGCAACAAAATCTTAACTTTTGGTGTTTGCACTGTCTCATAGTTAAGCACAGAGCTTGATTTGTGTAGAGGCATGCCAAAGCAGGCTGTGGCACCTCCCAGATAAGAACCATCGCCTATTTCACTTCATCCAGCACGTTCCTATTTTTCTGCCCTGTCAACTTTTTTCCTTATCAGAACCAATAATTAAATTGCTTGTTTTGCTATTCTGTATGCAGTCAAACACACACATAAAAACAACCATTAGTTACTTTGTAGCGTTAATATTAGAGCTAATATTAGCTAACAGTAATTAGGAGGAGTGATTTTTGGTAGTTCTGGCAAGCAGCACTAACTTCTAAAATAAGGTAAATATGGACCTAAATGCAACACAGAGAGAACAGAGATATAATTAGTAATGACTTATTATCAAACAAAGGTGCAGAGAAACAGTTGAGGAGAATGGGATCTCTCAGTTAACTGGAGGTTAAGGGGGCAGATAATGATCAAAATCCTCTTGTCACAAAAATCACAGGCTACAGTAATCAAAATCCTCTTCACGAAAAAAATGGAACAAGCAGAGTCTCTTTGTTGTCTACACAACAACTTGAATTAACAAGCTCAAACAAAAGTGCCAACAAGGCCAAGTAACAAACAGTCCAAACAAAGCTGAAGGCACTAGCTAATTTAACAGAGCTAGTGAACAAAAGGATGAAATGTTACCAGAGGGTTGGGAAGAGGCAGAAGTCAGAAACACACAACGTTGGCAACAGGTGATCAGTCCAGAGATTAGTGCTGCAAAGAGAGCGCTGGATGAAGGCTTGCACAAAGGAGCAGGAAACCCTTTTCTTCAAGGGAAGGGAACAGAGGCGGCTGATAGGCGCATTGGAAAGTAGAGAGACCAGTGGCTGAACTGACCAGGGTGTTGTGAGTTTATTCTACCCAAGCAAGTTGTTGGGACCAGGAGAAGGAATGTGATGACACCAGGCAGCAGAGAGTGGTTTTTATTTCTTGTTTTTTTCTCTCAGTTTGGCCATTCGACTGGCAAGAAAACAGGCTAACAGAGGCCCCCAACAAACTGCAGAACTCTTGCCAGAATATGCACATATTGGGATGGCATGAAGGCGGACAACATGCTGGAGAAGAAGTTTGGCAGTCTCTTTAGCAATGGGGGGTGTCTTTGGAGGGGAATGAAATGTGCCATCTTGCTGAATCCATCTACTATGGTGAGGATGGTGGTGTTTCCTTCGGGGGGGGGGGGGGGGAGACCAGTGACCAGTGACCAATGAGACCAGGGACAATGGGGAAGTGGATGAAGGTGGCCAGCAGGAGATGGTTTGTGTTGGTTACAAATGAGGCAGGCTTTGTCAAACTCATGCACATCCTCTTCCACAGTGAGCACCAGAATCCTCATTGCAGAAACTCCTTTGTTCTGTGTACTCCGGGTGACAGGTGAGCTTGGATGAATGTGACCATGGTAAAACTTCTGACCTTAACGAAGCAGGTACAAACAGAGCATGGCACATAACAATGATCAAAATCCTTTTGTCACAAAAATCACAGGCTACAGTAATCAAAATCCTCTTCACGAAAAAAGGAACGAGCAGAGTCTCTTTGTTTTCTACACAACAACTTGAATTAACAAGCTAAAAAAAAAGTGCCAACAAGGCCAAGTAACAAACAGCCCAAACAAAGCTGAAGGCACTAGCTAATTTAACAGAGCTAGTGCCCAAGAAATAAAAGGTTGAAATGTTACCAGAGGGTTGGAAAGAGGCAGAAATCAGGAACACATAATGTTGCCAACAGGTGTTCAGTCCGGAGATTAGTGCTGGAAAGTCTTGCCTTGGAAAGGAACAATCTGGCAGTGAACAGAGGGTAAGTGTGGCTTATATACTGTGGTGACCAGGTGCAGGTGAGGCTGATTGCAGTGAAGATTGGCTGGGAAGTGAGTGAATGATCATGCTGCATTCAGGGTGAACCGGAGAGACCAGTGATGATCAGAATACAGACCATGACAAGTTTTGGCCAAACAGATAAGTTTTTGTTTGTCAAAAGTTTTTTTCTCAAACTACTTTGAAATTGTATATGGAGATACTATTTGAAAATTGCAGATAGGTTGTCATAATGTGAAATCTGGAGTTTAGTTATTTCCTCTTTTATTTTGTCATTGATATGACAGAACTCACAAAGAATGCAAACATTTTGCCTATCCAACAATGCAATTTTTGAGTTTTTGGATGAGCTACTGGCTGCTTTGGAGCCAGTGTCAAGAAGAAGTCATGCAACACCTGCCTTACAGTTATTCTGCTTTCCTGCAAAACCCTCCATGGCAGAAATTAGTAAAACATGAAAAACCCTCATACCCATGTATCCAAAATGTTTGCATGTGTTATCATTACTGCATTTATTCTTAGCTGTTTACCAGCCAAACACACACCAACTAAAAGTGCAATATGTTAGAATGGTCACACAATTTAGTACTCTTTATTTGGGATCTTGGTATATCAGGCCCTGAGTTCAAATTTACTGCAGTACAGGTGTTCTTACCAAGGTTTATGCATCCTCCAATCCCTAACAGGGAAGCAGACATGTGGTAAAGGGGAAGAGTAACATAGATGATGTCATCAGATGTGGCTCCACACATTTCAAAGAAGGCCATACTCAAAATGGCTTTCAGATGACCAACACGGGCTGCCTTGGAAAGACCTAGATAACAGTGGCACATCCATCTTAGACATGGCTAACATGCTGTATTCTTCCAAGCATAGTTATTAAAGTTGCATTTTTTAATCTCTTAATTTGGTCACATTTCATATTTTTAATCTCTTAATTTGACTTTGTGATTCCATTGTTGCACTGAACTCCGGTGGAGTCAAGCAAAACCTATTTAGAGCAATCTCAGCTCATTTCATATACGTTTTCTAATTACAGTTGTAATTAATAAGGTCATGATCTAAGATCGAAGAAGTTAAGTTAAAGATCTGATTACATACATATGCAGTTTAACTCTTCAAGTGTTTATGCATACCTTTATATGTAAAGTTGAAATGCTGATTATTTTCTAATCTCATTGGGTGTGCCTTTGAGATGGAAACAGCAGATGATTGTGTGAAGATCAAAATAGCCCACTTTTTCAGACAGTGCTTACTTGCAAATTTTGTTAAACTGAAACAGAAACACCACCATGGTATTAACTATCTCTACACAGTTTTGTCACTCATCTCCTCCAACCTCAGACAAAAAAAATTAACTAACCAATCACATATACATGCAAATATTAAGAGCATGACTTGTGTCAATGTATCCTGAATAAAGTATTTTATCTTGCTTTGAGGATTACACAAGTCTTGTAATTTTATTTATTGTAATGGTGACATGATTGAGATGACTATGTACTGCACTATTTTGTGCTATTTTTTCATATTCATCTATATTTTGTTTAACACATTTATCTTGTTTATTTTTCAACAGGTAAATGTATTATCTTCTCCCACACTGATGTACATTAGATACAGATGTTGTTTCAAGCTGATCACCTTAGTGCGTTAGTATGCTATTTTTTTTTTTTAATAAAGGAATTTTAAAAAAGTGCAGCTGAGACTGTTGGGGATGTCATTAGTTTTTTAGTTATTTGATCAGAAGCCCCTGACGTGCTATACCAATACCAGAGAACTAGTGGAGACAAAAGTATATGCATAGCATGCTTAGAATATAAAGTATGCATCGGAGATAGTTCTTCAGAGCACAAAGTTCAAAGAATATAAAAACACAATACTGTACCAAGCTGCAGCCTGTTCACCCTGCTGCTGTCCCATAGCAATGTAAAACTATCTACCAACTAACCAGCAAGCTCCACACTAAAGGGTAGCTTATCTCCTGTGCTGTGAGTCCCCACAGTTCATCCTCTGCAATACAATGCAAAAATTAGTTTATTTATTATGTATTTTTGCTATTTATTATTTATTAATCAATTTGTAAAATTGTAGTTTTGGTGAGTAGCATTTAGGAAATACAAAATCATTGAACTCATTGAACGGCTTTATTTTGTCTGATCCATCAAAATCAAGACTACATTTATTTGAATCTGTTATCTATTATTATCTTTATTTTTGCTGTGAATTTGGTTAACTGACATCGATTCATTTAGAACACTGACATTATACTTCTATTTCATAAAATACAATCTTGTTTGAATAATCCAACTGGATTATTATTTAAATTGATTGCATAAGAGAGAGAGATCAACCACTGGTGGGCCAGATTAATGTTCAACAAGATAAATAGTGGCATGCTTTGCTGTCGATTGATAAGCTTGTTTCAACAGAAACAGTCTATGCTCTTAAAACAATTAAAAAAACCCAATCCTATCAAGTAGAATTTTCATCACAACCTCCAATTTTCTATCTTGTTTTCCAGGTTATTCTTGACTCAATAGGAAATGCATTAGCGGCTATGAAATTAACCAAATCTGCTGCTAAAAAAACCTCTGTATCGTATTTACTTTGCATGTTATAGTAGCCTCACAAATAGAAAGGAAACACAGTCACTGCTGTGGAAACTGTTATTAGGAACTCCTGCATTCCCATTCCTGCATCCAAGTAGCGTTTCCTGCATTGCATTTATAATTCTAGTGTCTCTACTTTGACCATTTGGAAGTGACTTATGCACACATGAGTCGACTGGTCATCTGTAGGCTATGTAATAACTAAAGAATACGATGCTCATGCAGTACCTGTAGTGCCAGATGTGAAAATGAAGAGAAAGTTTGACATGATGTCAACTTTAGGAGGGTCACATAAGGTTTCTTCAGACATGTGTTCCAGTTTATCTAGTAAACTGCTGAACTCCTCAGAGGGTGATGTGTGATCCATCACCCACACAGCTATGTTGTCCTTCAGATCAGGCAGCATTTCTTCCACCAAATGCACCAACTCTGGACAAACAGATACAATAGGTTATCTCACAGCTGCTTCATCAGACAAATCCTAAACAAGCAAACAAGCATGTTGAGATTAGATTGGATTAGATTAGATTAGATAGAACTTTATTGATTTTTATTGATCTCTTTGGAGACTCCCTCAGGGAAACTGTGGTAGCACAGTACAGTATAATAGCAGAGAACAGAAAAGGGACACCCAAATTAAAAGTTAAAAGTCCAGTATAAAAAGTAAGTAGGAACAAGAATAAATATATAAATCAAAAATTAAAAGCGACATAAAGTTTAAAATTAAATGCTATGGATTATTGCACATAGACATTGCACATTTCCGGACATAATTGTAGTTGGACATAATGCTCTTCATCAACAACATCAACATTCCCCGTCCCCTCTTCTCCTGGCACCCCTCCCCCTCCCACCGAGTGCAGAGTTCTACAGTTTGATGGCTCAGGGGACAAAGGAGTCTTTGAAACGGTTGGTTCTGCATCTGGGGAGAAGCAGCCTATCACTGCTCAGATCATATCCACATCATCATACACAGGACAGCCACAAAACTTTACATTTAAGAAGCTGTATATAAATGACATGTAAACAAATATATGACTTAAAAACTTAATCAGTTATTAAAGTTTTTTTTTATTGCTTCAGGTTCAACCACTAAGCAAAAAAAAAAAAAAAAGCTTCACTAACATAATCTTTGTAGCTGTTTTAACTGGAAAAATGGTTAAATGGTGCCTAGTTTTATTTGTTAACTGACCGATTTAAATATGAAACACAATATTTGAGAACATAATATTTTAGATTATTTATTGCCCTGTAGAGAATTTTCCCTTGAATATTTACATAGCATCCTGTGATTTATCATGGTATTTTTATCTCTTATGATCTTTGCATTAAAGTTGCTTAAAGTAGCTCATTTAAGCAGTTGCTCAGTTGCTAAGGTACTGTACGCAGGCACAGTGTTGAGGTGCTCCACATTACTGGAGTATTTCCAAAATCTTTAATTTCATTTAAGGGAGGGATTTTGTTTTTCCTATTCAATTTCTACAGTTAGTAGCACGGTTTTGTTAGTTACACTTTTTAAGTTAAAATTCAACAAGCTTACAAAACCACTGATAATCCTAAAAAACATCCAAGTTGATCAAAATTATATCATCCAAAGCTATGCAAATGAGTTGAAATCAGCTTCACCTCAACCTGCCAGAATATATACATGAGCACATTATGCATCATGGACAAACAAACAATCAAAAACATTAATTTTATATATACAATGCTATAATAATATATATAGGGGCATTCTGCATTCATCTGACCTATAGTGTTTACACAGTACTCACATCCAGCCGTTATATAATAGTCTACAATAAGCACTACTTGTACTTAAACCTTAACACTCATACCTGCGATGGCTACTGTAACTGCAACACATGCTGGACATCTTAGTGTATTGTAAATCTTTCTCAAGACTGTTAATGTTGTTCATGCTGTTAATAGTTGTTTATATACTTGAATGCTTGTACATATCTCAGCATAGCTACCTCTAACTGGTTCCCTTAATATTGCTTTACAGTTTTATATTCGTGTTTAGTTACTAAATTGCCAAAACATTTGTTTTATTGGTACAATACAATAAAAGCTAAGTGCAATAAAATTTGATCTAATTATCTGCTCCTATCTTGATTGCTTTTTTGCTGATAATATTTTTTGCTATGCTTTTACTCAAATAGAACTTTGCATATAGACTTTTTACAGTGTGATGTTTTGTGGTAGTTCTGAGGGGTTTTTTTCCCTCCACGGTTGTTTGACCTTTTCATTTCACATTACTTACTTACACTCTTTTAATGTATTTTTAAAACTACTGATAATGTTTACTTACTTTTTTTTCTAATGTTCCTGATTTGAAAATATTAAGGTGTTATCCCTATTTGCCCCTGCACGGGCTATGAACACCCTAACTACATATTCCACTATCATACTAATTTTCTGTGTATGATAGTGAACGTGGACTATTAAGCTTTATTAAGGTGCAACTGATTAAACTGATTTCAGGATCTGATATGAAGAGAGGAGAGAGTGCAAATGGGCCGCTCCTCCTATAAATGTTCGAAGTATTAGGAGGTTGTCCATTTTCTGTTGCCATTCCGTTGTGTGAATGCCACCGAATGGCCATTTCAGGGAACAGTACAGAGAGTTATTAGATTAATAATTATTATGAATTAGAATTCAAACTTTAATGTGAAGAAATTTGTATCAAAAATGTATTACAATGCATTGTACGTACCTACTTTTAATAGAAAGGAAACTGTCCAGAAGAACGGACCTTTAAAATTCTCAGGAGGAGGTTAACGACCCCCCTAAATATTGTGTGGTCAAAATATACTTTCTAACATTTATCTTGTGTAGCAATTACACACAAGCCTACACTTCATTGCATTTAGGTCTATATTTGGGATAGCTTTAGCGTAAATTATGTGAGGATTACTTAAGATGTCTCAGAAAAGTTCTAGGGTCGGACTCGAGCTTCATTAATCAAAACACAGGGAGCAAGATCGAGAGATTTTACTTACAGTAACTACAGTAAGCAGTAAGCAAAGAAACGTGAGAGAAAACACGTAATACCTGCGCCCACAACAAGCGTCTTAGCTCCACAGCTCTCAAAACAGTGAAGCAGAGACTTGGCTTTAATGTTGACGTTTAGAAAAGCGACCTCACAGCCCAGTTTGCACAGTCCCAGCCACACACAAATATAATCCGGTTCGTTGAACATGTACAGAGCAACAATATCTCCTTGTTTTAAAGACTCTCCCGTCCTAAACGCCCTCGCAAATTGGTTACTTCTTCTGTCAACATCCCGGTAAGTCAAAGTCTGGTTTTCGAATATGATGAATGGTTTGTTTGGGTTCTTCCTGGCTTGGTGGAGAAAGCAGTCGAGGTATGTCACCATTCCTTGCTGCATACGAGCCTGTAACTTCTTTCCGTATCCCCGAAGTTTCAAATAATAAATCAAATCCACCCACAAGAATGGATAAGTGATCCTCTGGTAGAGAAGAAGAGCCAACAGTCCTGCTAAAACGCTGGTAAACACCAAAGTTAGCATCTTTACTTCCCTTCAAGACTGCTCCAAAACACTACTTAACAGTAGCAATAGCGCATGCCTGTAGGAAACCTGTAGTCAGGCAGTTAGCGCACTGATTGTGCAATTTCACAGCAGTACTGGGACAGCCAATAAGCGATGAGTACGGAGGAACCCCCACCCCACCCCCCACCCCAAAAAAATCACTCCAGGATGCGAGAAATATTGACATTTACCTTCTTCACAACATGCCTGTGGAGAGACCCTTGCTGTTACCTGTTAAGCAATGTTCTTGAATTCACCCTGACATCTAAAAGTTGGTGATAGTGACTTCCACTGTCACTGTGATTTCCTACTCACTGACAGTTTTGGAGGCCACTGACATAAGATCCAGATTTGGGCCAAATTGTCACTTGCTCTTGTAAGTGCAAATATTTATTTGAACGAACCACACTTTGGTTTTAAAAAGGGCCTTTCAGCTTTTTGCAAGTTTCTCAACCACTATACTATCCTGACCGGTTGTAAGAGGAGGGTGAGTAGAGGTCTATTCAGTCTGGCAATCTGCAACTTTGCTGCAAGAGGCCACCTAATCCTACAAACCAGACCTTTAACCAAGACTAAAGTCTCTTTTTTATGTCATCCTGCAATCACCCAAGACAAAATTGAAAATCTTATTATAAATATAAATTATAATCTTATGATACATCCATGTAATGTGCTAGAAGACAAACCCAGCAAGAACATTGTCTTTTAAACTTATATTTGTCAGCCTTGGAAGCTGTACCTGGTTGTAGTATTGCATCAGGTCCTATTCACTAGGAATAAGCAAACAGCTGTCAGTTCCTGAGCTGCGTATCCAATTCCGATTGGTACTGCGCATGTGCAAAATTTTGCAGATGTTAGAGGAAAGATAGCTAACTCTTTCCATCATCAGCTCTGAAAAAAGCAATGCATTTATAAAAGCCAGATTATGTATTTGATATGAATATATGTGATAAATTATACAAAAATGTAAAATCTGTAAGCAAATATGCGTCTGACCTATATATTTTGTAATTTAGATGCCACTTAATTCTATACACTGGCCTGGCATGGAGTTTTTAGTTATAGAGTATTGTATTTATTTTTGACACCCATGGCATCATGCAACTTGCAATAACATGGTTGGCAGCTGAGCCTTTGAAGGCCAAAAGTAAAACTTTTGATACTTCTGTTGGTACCTTCATTACAGCGATATCTCATATTTCAAACAATGATTGATTACTGTGACAGCTGGTAAACTTAACTACTATCTCCTGGTGAACATGTACAGACATAAGACCAAGACCAAATGTAACGGTGAATATGTGGTAAATAATTCCACTTGCTGGGGGGCGGATAAATGTTCATTTGTATGATGATCCTTTGTTATTTTATGAATATATGTGAAGTATGAACTACTTGGATGTAGAGTGGTAATGCATATTTCATATTACTCATTTAAGCATGTTTTTGAGGAGTTTGAGATACTCTGTAAGCTAGCTATCGAGCGAGCATTAGCCTAATTGAACGTGCTGCTCCGATTATAGTGTGCTGTGCATGAGACGCTGGAGCCAATTGATGACCAGAGTGTTTTCATGTTTACTAGGTACATATTTTGTATTTTTCCCATGTTTTAATATTGTATTACTATATAAGAATAGGCTGTCAGTTCCTGAGAGGCATGCATGAGTGTGCTGTGCATGATATGCTGGAGCCAATTGATGACCAGAGTGTTTTCATGTTTACCAGGTTGTACAATAAACGGCACAAAAAACGACACTTCAGATTTCCGACTTCTTTCTTATAAAATCACACAACGCAGAGTCGAGGGGTTTTCAACCAGCTGGTGACAGAGTGTGACTGAGCATGGTTACACAAACACAGCCTATAAAACAGACAGGTGCCCTTTAATGACAGGGACTAAATAAATGTAGAAAGATAGTTTTCTTACTGGGTTTTGTCATTGGAACCCTGTGGCAGAGTTACCAAGGGGAACTGCTACCTCCAGAATATCCATATCCCTATATCCCTGAATATACTAACCGCCTAATAGCAGCTAGAAATAATTAGCACTTGCCTAATTTAAACATACAGCTTCCTAAATCACTTTTGTACTTTTTACCTGTTGTAACACTGGCTGTAAAATATAAATGCCATTTTAATGACAGATTTAGTTGAAAAAAATGTCTCTATCATCACACTGTTACAAAAGCATTTGATTGTGTAATAATAAAATAACAAATGGGTTGAGCTCTTCTTTTTATTGGGTTTGCAACTTGGCAGAGTAAAATGTACTATAATGATGATATGCAAATTTATTTCACTAACTGAAATAGAAAAAAAGGTGACTTACATCCCAAAAAAGGCAGGCCTCTGTGTGTTTTAATTTGGGTAGTTGTACAATAAAGAAAACAAATGAACATCAAACAATGATTAGAGATATGATAGAGAAATGAACAAATGAACATCTACTGAGTAAATGTAACCAGTAGTTGTGATGTAAAAACAAATAAAGCCTTCTAGGTATTGGGACAGGTCAAAAGAATTTTCCTGAGCAAAGAAGAGACTTATAAGAGACAGCAGTTTGATGGAACGAGAGAATAGTTCCACAGCAGCCATTAAAAAGAAACTGTTTTTTAGGCAGTTGATTCTGGCAGGCATACTGTGCAACCTGCTGCCTGAGGGGTGTGGGGCACACAGTTCATTTGCAGGGTGGAAAGAGTCCTTATAATGCAGGAAGCCTTATTCATACACCTACTGATGTAAAAGTCACTAATAGTTGTGATGTAAATCTGATAGAAAATGAACCAGAGGACGAAGAGTCCAGGAGACCAGCAGTCTCCTTCTCTACCTAGACCAGCCACTCTTAAGCTTGAAAAGTTTGCTCCAAATATGTCCAGTAACCAGTAACATCGTTGATTCTGATTATCAGTGAGATTCTGTATCAGCCTCCTTCCGGATTCCTTCCAGCTGTGGTAATAGTCTATCTTTTACAATCTAAAATTGATGAATTAAAAGAATAATTTTACAGCATTCTTTTTAATTTAGTTTTCCCAATGCCTTGTTCACATGTACATGGTTATTTTCTAAAACAGTTTTTCCTACACATTTTGGCTTTTGTGCGCACACAAACACAGTTTTATGCCACTGAAAACAGATCTTTTAGAAAACTCCAGCCAGAGTTCAGCTGGTGTTTTCAACCTATCTTAAAGTATTTTATAGACTTTACTAAGAGAATATCAGCATCATTTCAAAAATGTGAAGGAATTTCTCTAACCCCCTAGGCCTTTTCACCTCTTCGTTTGCCACTGTACTTCTTTGCACTTAAGTAGAGCAAAGTTGATGGCTGTGTCACACAGTCCCTTTTTTTTAATCATTGTTGTGTCTCACAGTTATTTGTGCAGACTCTTCCCACCTGCCCTTGCATAGTAACCAAGGCTGATGGTGTGAATGTTTATGTTCTGATGCCCAGTTAGATCCTGAAAGTGTACAGCTTGACCTTATCTTGATATGTAGTTTAGAACTGATGACATGTGAGCACACAAAGACTTAAAAAATGACCTTCTCATTTCATCCAGCTCATCTTTGATCAGGTTTTTCCTTTACAAAAAGAATTACTCAGCTCACAAGCATACAATTCCACTGGATTGGACCATTTGAAACCTGTTTTCCATACTTCTGACTCTTGATTCCCATCACTAAATGAACACTTACCTGCTCAACCAGACTGTGATGAATGATGACTCATCTGAACCATTTCACTTACATGCACTGTATTGACATTTCCATAGATTCAAAGAGGAACTGCTCCTAGGTGAGATTTTATTTGGCAGGTGGGCAAATAATGATTTTAGCTGGGATCGGGTGCAGCCACAGGTTTCAGGGTGACGTGCCATGATCAGGAGTACAGGGTTAGAGATGGCAAAGGCTATGCTGCAAGGCAAAAACAACAAAAAGCATCTCAGATAATGATGCTTTCCAATAGGTCCGAGTGCAGAAATCCGCTTTAGTCACTGTTTTGAAAAAAAAAAAAGACCAGCCAGTTTAGCAGTCTCTGTGACTGAGGCCCCTGTCATCCGTGCCATTCAAAAGTAAACTCTCTTTCAAAGTCACTCAGATCATTTTTTCTTGCCATTTTGATGCAAAATCAGGATCGACTGGGCATCAAATATAATGAACCCAAAGCCATGTGTGGAGCATGGACTTGTTCACAGAGTTTCACTATATGTAATCATGGGCAAATAAAGTACTGGTAGACCTGCTTTCAGAACACAGTTGCAGGTGATGCCAGAGACATGAATGGCTGTCAGTCCCTGACTCCTCCTGTCTACATGTTTTAGTGTCCCTGGACAATACAAAAAACCCTAAATTGCTCCTAATGGCTGTCTCATCAGGCAGTCCAGCCATTTCTTTTCCCATTAAGTGTTTGTGATTTGATTAAGCCTTTTTAGTACTGTTTGCAAAGCATTTTGAGTACTGTTGCCCGTATGACTAACAACCTGTGTGTTGACCTGATTAAGATTAAAAACACTAAACTTTTACTTAAACAGTCTATCTCCAGTTTGTGCTTGATGTTCTTGGCTACTACAAATGCACATTTGCATGACATGCATTTGATGTGATGAAAATAATGCAGCTTTATACAAAGAGTTAACACTGTGTTAATAAAAGTATTTGCCATTTATTTACACTCTTCACAAACATTTTACAACTTCAGTTAGTAGTTTTTGTGGTCACAAAATTATTATTTTTTGGAAGCAAGAAACAGCCATACAGTCACACTCCAAGGGTACTTTCTGCTGGTTTGACTGTGGTGCACAATGAATCCAGGACAGCACATGATTCGAGACACATTAGACAATTTTATTTTTTAATCATTTATTTATTTTTCTTTCCATCACTAAAACACTGCCTAGAAATATTGCAGGTGGCCCAGAATGCATGAGCAGCTTGAAACTACATGAATCTAAATGAAAATCAATAGAGATTCCTGAATTATAGTTTAAGAAATACATTTTGACAGTATGGCTTAGTGGTTTTAGTGTCATGTCGAACAGAACATGCCATATAAAACGGTAAATATTTCCAGTTAAATGCTTGAGTGGATGTGACCTTTAAATTTGTTTTAATCTCTCTGTAATTCCTGCTTATAACGTTAGAGGGCCCTCTACTCTAACTTTTAACTATGAAAAGTAATGCATTTGTGGAATTATTCACACAAATTCATGCTTTAAAATGAGCAGTAACTCTAGGGTGTAATCCTTCTGACTAAAACACCTAGAAAAAAAACATGGAATATCCATAGTGTTTTCAATAAATTTTATCATAAATACGATTAGTTTACATGTGCTATAACTACAAATTATTTTATTTACAAAATTTTTCACACACATAATTATAATTTATTTTTAAAGGTAATGACAGAAACTCAAGCTAAATTGCTTAACTAAAGTTTTTCTTTTTTTTTTTTTTTTTACATGATTCACCTGAGCCGACATATTAAGCCTCCAGAATAGGCTCCATTTTGAGAGTGTTATATTGCAATACACTCCAAAAAATATCAGGAAATGTAAGGAAGGGTATAGTTGTATCTAATGAGTCAAAATAATGTTTGTTTTCTCTCATTGCTGAACTCTTATAGCATAGCACTTAGATAATAAATTATTTCAAATCATGAAACATTGGGAAGTATTTCAGTATAAAAGGGGAATTTCCTCCAGACTTTTTTAAAGCATTTTTTATAGTACAAAGCAGGCTTGGCTTAAACCACTCAAGTGAAAGTGAAAGTAAAAACTCATGAAAAAGAGCTGACGCACAACGCGTTTCACACTCATTTTAAATTTAGAATCGACTCCATCTAGCAAATTGTAAACTCCAGTTTAATTTATTGTGTCTTCACACTAAAGATGCTTCACAGTTTGAAGACCTGTGAGTTGCAGACTGGCGGTTTCTGCTTTGAAAACAGCCGCAGGTAAAGATTATTTTCTGTTGTTACTTGGGCTAAAATGGTGCTCAGGAGAAAATGCCAGTGTTCTTAAAGGGGCGCGTAAATTGGTGTATCTTTCTCTGTCTTACTCTCTACTGAGTTAAATAGAGTTTAGCGATAATGTGTTGTCTACTAGAACTTTAATATCACCACTGCGTACCTATGATGGTGCTGTAGGAGCTCCAAATAGTAATTGTAGTAGTATTTTTATCTTTTTTAGTACAAAGAGCACGGGTTTCATGTTGAACTGGGTGTAGAAAAACCGAGATCAGAAGTCTATGCCCAAGTTCTAAGCAGCATTTCCTTGAAACACATTATAATTTGATTTTCCTACATGAGGATTTAGCGTTATGCTGTCTAAGTTAACGCGCGATTAACGCACGCACGGTCTGTGCCTTGCCAGCTCCCGTAGTTTCAGGAAGTGGCGCTAAAATAACATTGCAAACGGTTATAAATCAGAAATGGATACAGAAAAGGGACTTTTAAACGGAAAGTTTAGCTTTTAAGTTTTGCCCGATGGTTCTCTGGACAAAACAAAACTAATAAGTATTTATTGTAAATGTGAACAAAGTCACCGCCAGAGCACGTCCAGTTTTAAATACCACATGATTGGAGAGTGTCTGGACAGTATAAGTACGTAATCATTTTGGAATGTTCCAATGAAAATAAAAATAGATTATTTCCACAGAGGAATTACTATTGTCCTCTCCAATTTTCCTAGAGTATAAGAGAAACAACAAATATCTTGTTATATTACATATAGAGGGGGGGGTTTCAGTCAATTTGAGTTAACTCGATCAGGACACTAATGCGATTAATCGTGATTAAAAATTTTAATGGACTGACAGCCCTAGTTATTATAAGACCTTCCTTGTATTACCTGCGTGACTTAATTTTGGTGGGGAAACACTGAAACCATCACTTTTTCATTTATTTCTTAGACTTAAGTAATTAATATTGAGTATATACTTTTAGAAATACTGCAATCAGCCAGTAAAATATAGATCAAAGTAGCAGTAAAAAAATCACATCCAAATTAGCTGAAAAATAATGAGTACATGATCAGTTTGCGTTTGCAGTAGCAGCACACGACCTTGGTACACAATACCTTGGTATTCTTTGACTGAAATACACATTTGAAAAATCTATGCAACCATCCCTATAGAGAGATTTGTGAGTCGACACCAACATGTCTTTCTGTTTGTCTGTCCGTCTTACCTCCCTTCATCGATTCCAGGAATGCAGTATTGGAGTCCAATTTGTCAGAGCTTGGATATAAGGCCCCCAGTGCCCGAAAAACAGGAACCACCATCGCTGGTATGGTTTATAAGGTAAGAACTTCAAGTTTTAGTGTCATCAGTGATTGTTTTAAAAATATACCTGTGCTATTTTTCTATGCTAATGCTTTCATATAATATTTTCAGAAAGTTGGCAACCTAGCTTCCTACTTGGCATGTGTTTGTAAGGAGATGTTTAAATGGTCAGTAAGCAAGCTCCTAACATCATTCAGATGTGGTTAGTATTTCCTGTTCTTGTCTGTCAGGATGGTGTGATCCTGGGAGCAGACACCAGGGCTACTGATGACATGGTGGTGGCTGACAAAAACTGCAGGAAGATTCATTACATCGCTCCAAAGATTTAGTGAGTAAAAGAGCAAGACAGTGCTGTTAGTGTAACTTTGTTTTTAGATTATTTCACACCAAGACTTTTTGTTTTAGTACGACTCTAATTTTTACATGTATGTTCAAATTTTTGTATTATGTACTGCATATTGACATTAGGCTTTGTTTTTACTGTACTACTGTAAAGTCTCAATTTACTGGATTATTTGCAGGGCAGGGTGCAATGCTACAAACTCTTCCTTTATTTGTGTTTATGTGTTCTTAAGCAGGACAACAAACTTAATTTTTTTCCGACACAGGTGTGTTTATTGAAAAAAAACCTATTCTCTAGACAAAAAGCATCTGCTGAGTGATATAGAGTGTATTCACCTTTTTAAGGCATGTGGTAGTAATGTACTTCTTTTCCCTGTTCCTTAATTCCTTTAGCAAGTGGCCAGGCTATAAGTGAAGTTATGCCAAATGAGGTGTTCATTATCAAGAATAAATTGACAACATGGAGGCAAGAACTGTCCAATGCACAGATGAGAACGGTTGCCTCCTCTGTATTTATAAAACTATTATTGTTCGGCTTGTCAAACTTTTAAAAATCCTGTCTGTATGTCCTGTAGCTGCTGTGGGGCTGGCGTTGCTGCTGATGCAGAGATCACCACACAGATCATGGCATCCAATGTGGAACTACACATGCTCAATACTGGGCGACCCCCAATGGTTGCCATGGTAACCAGACAGCTAAAACAGATGCTATTCAGGTAAGGGTAACTAAAAGTATATAAAACAAGATTTTTTTCAATGATCATTTTACAATTCAAGATTGTAGAAATGCAGTTAGTAGTCCCCTTATGTTAAAGCTTAGGTTGGAAAACTGTGAGATTATTAATGATTAGTAAATTTATGAAACTAGTTTTTTATGTAAGTGTCAGTTGTGGTGTTCCTTGAGCTTAGATGGCAACGGCTAGTAGGTCCTTTTGTGTAGGACACAAAAGAGTCTGTGGCTTGTCCAGTAAGATAGAAAATGTGTTGCCTAGTCTGATAAAAGTAACACAAAAGGAATAAAATCCGGTACAGCTCCTAGTAGCATGGAAAAAGGGTTTCCTGACATTATATTTGTAGTGATGTCATGGCCATGTGACAGGAAGTCCCAAAGTTCCTGTGGGCTTCATAGAATCAGAAACCAGGATTGTAATTAAGACCAGGTCTCACACTCAGGTGTGATTTGCAAGGCCAGAGGACATTTGGTGGCAGTTCTTTGTCTTTTTGTCCCTGCAGGCCTCTCTTGGTTCAGAGAAAATGGTGAGGTCCCCAAATATATTTGAATAAATTCTCCAGATACAGTGAAAATACCATCCGGTTACTTTGTCATGTAAAAGCTAATGACCCCATTTTGATTTTACTTATGGATTTTACTGTGTTTGAGCACCAGGAATCTTTGATGTGAGTCTGTCACCCCCTACCCCTCTTCTTAGGTTGGTCTCTGTAAAGATGTGGACAACAGTTTCAGTTTTTTGTTGCTGCATTAACTTGAGTCTCATTTCATTCCTTTTTTTTGCTACTGGACATAAGACAGAAATTGCTGGGTAAAGGTACAGCCTTAGGTCCATACTGGGTTAACTTAGCTCTCATTCCTGCCACCTTGCACCTCATCTTGGGGCAGTAGCATCACTTGGGCTGATTTTTTGTCCAGCTAGTGTGGTTGAGTGTTAAGGAACTGCCATTTGCAGTGATCATTTTAAGGTCTGCTCCACTTTATGCATTTAACACATTTGATTTTTAAGACAGTTTTTTTTGGTTTCTGTCTGAAAAAGTAATGCTTCAGAAAAAAGGTCAAAAAAAGAAAAAATAGCAAATTAAGCAAAACAGTAGAAAAATTTGAAGGAGCTACTGGCCTCTGTGTCTGCATGGCCTCTGATGCATCAACATCATATGAACTAACAGTCATAAAGTAAAGCATTTCTAATTTTAGTATTTTTGTTATTTATTGTCTTTTGTTTTCTTGCTGTCTATGTTTATCAACATCAACACATACCATGTTCCATATTCCTTCCACTGAAAGAGAGAATGCATGATGTTGTAGAGATATCTGTCTGGTTTTACAGGTATCAGGGTCACATTGGTTCATCTCTGATCGTTGGAGGAGTTGATGTAACTGGAGCTCACTTGTACAGTGTTTACCCACATGGCTCCTATGACAAACTACCTTTCCTCACCATGGGTATGTTGATTTGTGTTTAATGTACTTTCTGTAATTCTCTATGTGGCGGAATATTTTCATTATTAGATTCATTCTCTTATTTGTGGTTTCTACTAGAACAACTTTTCATATTTAAATGTTTAAAAAACACATTTTTCTCTTACTGTCCACCACTGCAGCACCCTCTGTTTTAGCCAAGTCATCAATAATTTTGCTTTAGGCCTATTATTTACTCATTCCGTCCAGACTGTACCTTTAGAATAAACAGTAAAACAACATAAAACACAGCAAAAGTTACAGATTTTAAGGTTGAAGTTGGGTCACTGACAGTCACTATCCGTCCATCCTTGAGTCTCTGTAGCCACCAGCCCTTGCTGACAAATCAGTGTGGCTGAGTAATACTAAAATGCACATACAGTTTTCCAGTTGCTGTGGGAATATTTCCATCACATTTCCATTTAACCCACTTGGTCCTAAATTCTCAGCCTGCAACTGAACTACAGTACAACTACAGCAACAATGAACAACTTCACAATTAAACATTCAGTTGTAAATACCTTGTTTATTTCAAATGTTTCAGGCACTCAAGATGGAGTGTCCTCTGTTAGACGGACACTCTTTGGCTTGGCTTTGGGCTTTTCAATCTGTCGAACCTTTTACATAGTTTAACATCATATATAACACACTTTGTTTGATTGTTTGATTTGGTTTCAGGCTCTGGAGCTGCAGCTGCTGTCTCTGTATTTGAGGACAGATTCAAACCAAACATGGAGGTAAGACTGACTGTCTGCTTTCCTTTCATGGCAGGTGTAATACAAAATGTGATATTTGTTATTCTAAAGAATACAGAATAGAGATAATAATGGCATCAAGCAGATGTCTGTCTCTCTAGCTAACTACCACTCAAAACATGAAAACAAGCCAAAAGGTTGCATGCTTTTATTATCTGCAAAATTGTAATGCTCTTCTTTCTGGTCTTCCTTAGAAAAATATTTCTACAATTATTGCAAAACTCAGCTGCATGAGCGCTGACAAGGACCAGAAAGAGAGTACGCATTACACCAATTTTAGAGTCTCTGCATTGGCCTACTGTGTGCTTAAAAATTGATTTTAAGATCATTTTACTGGTTTATTAAGCTTTTTACAGTCTTAACTTTAGCTATTTATCAGATTTGCTTTTATCTTTTGGACCCTCTAGAACCCTCAGGTCTTCTGGCAGTGGCCTTTTGATCGTACCAAATTATTTATTTTTAATATATGACTCTCATCTTTTAATTACTTATGTACGGTTTGGACCTTTTATCTATTGATTATTTATTTTACTTCCTGTTGTTAGGTTTTATCCAATCTCTAGTGCTTCCTCACCTGTGATAGCGTTTCCTCAGATCCTATTGTTACCAACAAATACCGTGCCGTCATGGATGTGTGTGTGAGGGTGTGGGCGGGTGTGTGGTTGTGTGTGTACATGCGGGTGGGAAGGGGATGGGGGGTGGGAGTATAATTTTTAATATGTAAAGCACTTTTTACTATATTTTTTATGTATGAAAAGTGCTATAGAAATGAAGTTTGATTGATTAATTGATTGAAGAAAATAGTTAGTGTACCAAATACTCCCTTGCATGTATTTGTCCCTTTTTTTCAATATAAAGACCAGAAGATGGATAGCAGTGTTCGCGTTAGTCAGTGTTCAGGAGCCACTCAATCCTGCAGTGTCCTCTTCCTCTTGGTCTCTTGTAAAAAAAATGCCTTATAAAGGTTTTTCCTGGTTTCAGCTGGAGGAGGCAAAGCAGCTCGTACAGGATGCCATCACTGCAGGCATTTTTTGTGACCTGGGTTCAGGCAGCAACGTGGACTTGTGTGTTATCACTGAAGCTGGGGTGGAGTACTTGCGAGGCTATGACAAGCCCACATCGAAAGGAAAAAAGTGAGCCATTTTATGTGTGCCTTTGCCCAAATTTAGCAGATTTGCCTTGTCTGATTAACTGCTCTGTGCTTGCTTATAAGGCTCACTCTCTTTCCCTTTCTATCTCTCTTGTTTACTGCTGCTGCTCTCTCTCTCTCTCTCTTAAAATGAGTGTTCACAAACTGCCATTGACAAATCCTAGCATGTAGCATGTCTCTTAATTTTTTCTTTTTTTAGTTTGGTAATAATAAAATAGACACATCTTCCACCTTCAAACAGTAGTCTTCCAAGCTAACAGTTATGTTCCTTATGCTTACACTGCTAGCGCAGCCTGTGTGTACCGTTGAGGGTTTGAGGAAAATGTACAACATTATGATCAGTAGTTATATTTTTTTGACACTTAGGCCATTCAACTAGTTATTTTAACTTATTTTAAGTTACACTGCCAAATTAAGCTGTCTAAAATCAACTATATCTTTGTGATATATTTTGTTGGGTTGTGAACTTACATTAATCCAAATGTTTAAGTTTTAGCCTGCAAAGGTAACAGTAAACAATCAAAAGAACAAATATCATGATTATACACTACTTCACTGCGTCATTAAACTGAGTCTGTTTTCATTATTTTGACTGATAGACCTCTAGCAGTAGACTTAATATATTTTGCCTTTAACAGTTAAAATACCACGACTTTAGTATTGAAATCCCAGCTAAACCACTGCTTGACTTGCAGAGTAAACCTTATAGAGGTCACAAGAAAACAAACGCTTGAATGGAACTCTTGTAATTTTGGTGGGCAAAACAAATAACATTTTTTGTTTTTTATTCTTTCTTTTTTTCAGAGAGGGACAGTACAGGTATAAGCCTGGCACCACAGCTGTCCTAACCAAAACTGTGATCCCACTCCCTCTGGACGTTGTCAACGAATCTGTTCAGATCATGGATACTGAATAAATTACAAAAAATCCTTTTATGGAATAAAATTGTCTTGACATGCTCTAATGGGGCAATGTACTAAATGAAAAAAAGACAGGTGTAGTCACAGGATTTAGACCAGGTTGTTTGCTATCTTTAAAACCAACTGTAAAGGGAACAGTTCACTATAAAAAGCTTTGTGTGTTAACAGATCATTGCCTGCAAGTAATTGTGACCCCATCTGAAGGTGTGGGAGATTGTTGTATTACTGCAGCTTGTTTTTTCTATCTTCTACTAAAAAATCTGCTCAAGAACACAACTCTACTGTTCAAGATATTAACATTATTAGAAAAATTATTTTAAAAAAAGATTAAAGCTTGATGGGGGTTTATGTCCTATGAGATATTGCAAGACATACATGATACATTGTAAAAGTCATCATAATATTTTAACTCTTCTCTGATGTCATCCTTCCTGTTGCACCAAGATCGGTAGAGCCCTGCCTAATACTCAACTGCATCCTGAACATGTTTTAGGACAACTTGAAAGCAATGGCTTTATGCCAAATACTTTCTGACACTGCGAAAGTCAGGACAAGAGACACACACAATCTCACACATGTGAGGAGATGTTACCTGAATGCCTGCCTTATCTTCTTCTGCCATGTGTTATGGTAAGAGCAGACGGCCGTGCCCTCGTAGCGTTATGTACACGTGTGGGCGTATTCCATGCTGATTGGTTAAACTAATGTAGAGGCGTCGTTTGAATTTCAATTGGATGCTATCGCGTGTTTTGACTGTCCGGCGTAATTCTGTACTGGGACTCAGTTTTAAACTTTTAAAAACACCGAATTCAGGAAAACTGTTCAACTCTAAAGGTACGTTTACGGATACGATATTTGGTTACGAAACTGTATTAAGTATGAATATGACGCTGTAAAAGCGAAATAGCACCAAAGGGTTACATTGCCTTTGAGTGACTGACGTCGGAGAGCTAACGTTAACTTATAATACTTGGCGTTACAATATACATTTACTGTGTTGTTTTAGTGCTCTGTTTATTGCAAAATGCACAGTAGCGTTACCTTATACCATTCTGCAACTCGGTCACGGAGACTTTTCGCCTCCGCATACAAGTAGAAAACACACACGTTGTGTCTCGCAGCGGGTTGCATCTTCAAGACTGTTTTCGTAATATCACAAAGGGTTGGGGATAGGGTTATGGTGTTCTCAATAAGACCACAGGTAAGCGATCATACTTTTGTACGTTGTGTGCATTGTTTACGCACCACGATTCCCGGGGATGTAGCTTCTACGAAGGGAGAGTAATGAGGCATTATCACACTGGAGGGAGTAGTTAATGTTGTACTGAATATCTGAACAGCTGTGATACATATACATATCTACATATAGTAAACTTCGCAGTGGTGTTGTATCAGCGCGCATGGAATGCGTCCTGTCCAGTCAGATTACTTGGTCAGAACTATGGCTTGATCGCACCAACAAGGTTTAATCTAAAATGAGCTATAATCAGGGTTAAGTGGAAATAGGATTGGAATTAGTTAATCCACATTTATGCTAAGCAGAGCTATGCACTCTAAAAATTAATCTGGGTAATAATTGTTAATACGGCAATGTTAAACGCCATTTTTTTCGAACTGTTACATTGTTGTACTGTTTGATGTGTTGTGTACCTTATTGTACTGTTCGGATGTATTGTATTGGGCCAAAGGAACTCCACCCACCCTCTGGAGACAGCCAGTAGTGTAGAACCTCAGGTCCATCAGGCAATACAGCTGCGTTTCTGTCCCTGAGATGTCTGACAGTCAGCTTAGATCTCCTGTTCTTCTCCCTAAAAGTTTGCTTTGTGTTCATCAGTATCCCAAAACTAATCTTGGTTGAGTCTGTCTCTCAGCTTTCTTCAGGAAATTGATTATTTTGGTCAATGATTTTCAAAAATGCAGCCTCTGTAGAAGTTAAACCTCCTCAACTGTAGGTTTAAAGTTAACCCTAGATCACAGTTTTAATAGGAGTTTAAAGTTTTGGTGCAACAGAATTAAATTTAATCTTGGTTTAGAGTGCAACCTAAACTGAGGTTTGAAGAGAGGTTTAACCCTTAAACTAGTTTTAAAGTTTGGTGCAACA
Source organism: Acanthurus tennentii (assembly GCA_029783805.1). NCBI lineage: Eukaryota > Metazoa > Chordata > Actinopteri > Acanthuriformes > Acanthuridae > Acanthurus > Acanthurus tennentii. The sequence continues at coordinate 2,056,634 of JAPZDZ010000011.1, forward strand.
GAATTTAAACTGAAACAGTGATTTATTCCAATTAAAGAGTGAAACATTGTTCAGGTTTCCCACGCGTCCTGGAAAACCTGGAAAATGATTGACCAATTTTCCAGTCATGGACAACATATGGAAAATAAGAAAAAAGGTCAAATGTCCTGGAAACGGTTAACTTATCCTGGAAAAATATTTATCCTCCCCCTGTCAATGCAAACGGTTTAAAAGTTATGCGCATGCATGTCTGTTGTCACCTTATCTTCTGGGCAACATCAAGGCATAGCGCTTCTCTGCTTCTAGCAGGGGCAGCGCCCGACGTGACGCTACCAGCCAATCAAATTTGCATTTCAAATTTGCATTTCGGCTTCAAGCAGTTCTGCAACCCAGTTCTTCCAATTGACTTTGTCGCTACATTGAGCGACTTTCAGACCCTGTTAAGGACTTATCGCCTGGAGACAAAACTAGTGACTGTAAATTGAAAATTGTCGCTAGTGTTGGTCCACAAGTGTGAGGGTTTTCTCTCCCGTGGGCGGCCCCAGGCTCCTCTCTGTCCTCCGTTGAGTGACAGGCAGAAGAGAGTTCCAGTGAGCGTGTCGGTTACTGAGTTGGCTGTGCGCTGCGAGATGCAACACATCTCTGATTTCAGCACAGCGGGAGCTTAACAG
>JAPZDZ010000011.1:2057383-2078881 GCA_029783805.1 Acanthurus tennentii
AAGCCGCTGCCTGCAGGCCACTGGTGCCTGGTGATGAATCTACAACATTGAAATAAAACATTTAAACTCTGCAACTGTGTAATTCCTTTGTAAACATTCATTCATTTCAAACTAAGTAACCTCAGTGATCCAAGATTTTGAGTATTTACCGTCATCTGTGTCAGATACGGGGGCAAGTTCCTCTGTGTCCCCCCCACCGCTAATGCCTGACATGGAGACTGGCCCAATCAATGCAGCCACCCGCTCCTCTGCTGGGGTAAGCGTAAGCCTGGGGTCCAGCTGGCCTCCTCCTGTCTGGGTGCAGCTTCTTTTAAAAGCAGCAACACGCTTTTTTGTGGCGATCTTCATATCGGACCACTTCTTTTTTACCTGAATGTGAATAAAGTCAATTAAGTTTCATATCAAGAATAAAAAATGGAGATATATAAATTTGCATGAAACATCCAAACCTCAGTAAGAGTCCTGTCGTCTACACCGACGCTGTTGGCTGCCGATGTAATAATCTTCCGTATGTGATTCTTGTGGCTCCCTTTAATGCCGCTCTTGAGGCTCCTGTGCAGGCGAACAACACATCTCGATGTTTTCAACTTCCCTCATTATGGTGTCGATCTCCAGCTTGGAGAAGTTTCTCTTCTTTGCTGCAACGCGTCTCTCCATGTCGTAAATTCTGTGGGTGAGGCCTCGTGAATCGTGAATAAATAGGGGCGTGTTATTTAAATGACGATTGTTTTCAGCCGCCACATTTATCAACGACTGATCAGGCGTACGCCGTGATTGGTCCATATACGCAAGTTTGATAGATCACACGAGAACGTTGTCGTAGGCTGATTTCTGCACCCAAATCTGCACCAATTCTCATGCAAGATTGATAAATGAGGGCCCATGTGAGTAGAACAAAGAAACGCCTTGCAGACCACACCTTAGTGGGTAATCTGGCCTGAATCTGAGTTTCAGATGAAACCCCAGGAACTCAGATAAAAGGTAGAAACTCAACTTCCCAGAGTCCCCCAGATTTCACACCTCGGTGCGAACACAGACTATAAAAACCATCTCTGCCCCCACATCTGTCTCTTCTTGCCTCTTCTCCAGAGGAACTCTTTTGCTCTTCTCTCCTCCTGAGAAGCCCTACAAGGCAGAGGACACAGTCCTCCTTCCCTTCTCAGCAGCCCCACAGGGCCAAGGACTCAGTCAGACAACTTCTCCAGCAGTCCTGTTCAATGCGAGTGCTGCACTGCACTCCTTCTCACCAAGAGCAGCGACGTGAGAGCCTGCTGAAGGATCAACCAGGAGTCAGCAAGCTTAGTCAGCACCAGCTGCCAGGATACAAGGTCTGCCAGCTGAGACTTGGAAGCAATGGGAATCACAAACCAAATTTAGCCACGAGCTGCTAGCTTATGGAACAAAGGAGCAACCAGTGATCTTCAGAGACCCAGGGTTCAGAGGGCCAGACCAGCCTGTAACCCATCAGGAAGCCTCACAAACCTGCAGCTTATTGGACTCAATGTCGTCACAAGCCTGCAGCTTCATGGACTTGACAAAGCGACCCACCGAAAAGGACATCTTTTCCTTCAAAGGCCTGGGTAACATAACTGGGCATAACCTTGCATAAGATAGCGCAGCTAGGCAGAATATTATTCAACTGTTGTCATTGTTGCAATGAATTTATTGGATGTATTCCTGAGCTTTATGTCCATGCTTGGTTATTGTTAAGTTAGTCACACATTTCACACACATACAAGACTGGAAGCACCCCCCCAACCTGGCACCTTTAGCTTACATGCATTGAACCTTAACAAAGAAACCTTTAACCTAGCCGTGTGGTATTGGCCGTAATCTTCCAATCGGCCATCTTTGTTTTAGATTCCTTTGTTTAAGCCATGCAGTCCTAACCACCATCTTGAGTCAGCCATCTTATCTTTGCCCATCAGACACATGCACACATACGTACACACATGCGCACACACATGCACACATACGTACACACATGTGTAAATAGTGCATATGCTTGTAGTTTAGATATTGTGTGTTTTGTTTGGTATTTGGTAAATAAATGTTTTTGACACAAGTCATTTGTTCGTCTGTTTAATCTTGTACAAAAGTGAATGTTGCCAGCCTCTATCTTGCAGAACTCCAAATCCTTCAACTTTTTATTGACAATTGATTAGGACTTTGATTATAATTATCAAATTAATTAATTATCATGGTTCCAAATTGATAGTACTTTTATGAGACTGATTAAATGATTGGCTATCATTTCCCTTTCTAAGGGTGGTGCCCCGAGGTAGATTTAATAAATCCCATCACTAACTTAACTATTATTTACTTTAGAAAGCCAATCCCAAATTATTAAACCCAACATAGTTGGAGCCCCAAGTGACCCGACAACATACACCTTCAGCCTTAACAGTGCAGGTGCAACAGCAGCTTCATTAAGCAGGCCTGTCACTAGTTTGGAATATAAAAGACTGCTGTTTAGGTCTACCTGCACATTAATATTGTGGACAGAAAATATAAGTGGTCTCCCTCATTAACTGATGGGGCCTTGATAGTTATATGTGTTACATCTGTACAGCCAATCACACCTGGAAATCCTAAAATATATTAGTAACTGGTTAGTGCTTCAAGTCTTAAGGCTAAAGTATCATTGCACTCAATGTCCCTTATAGAGCTATGTTTATTTAATTATTCACCTTTGTATAGAGGGAATTCAAGTTTCGAAAGAAATTGAAAGAAGCGATAATACGTTAAGAAATTATGTTCTCTTGTACCAGGGGAAAATTATGGACTGGAACTAAGTTAAATGAATATGATTTATGCAACAAAAATAAACAAAAGTTCCCTGAGGCTATTGTGTTGCAATTTATTTTTTACTAAAATTTAACTTGAGTTAAATGCCTCTCCTTTAATTGTTAATGACTGATAACGATTGTGAGTCATTCGTTTTGAACATTTTTTGAGCACTGAAAGAGGGGGTGTGTAAGAAAAAGTTAGGGAACCACTTCTTCATGAAAAATAAACTTTGATTTGACACAGAGAGTATTTATAACTCAAATTAATAGTTTTGCAATCAGTGTGAAAAAAGTCTTTATTAATGTTCACATTTTGAGTCAAAACACTATTAAAGCCAAAAGACTTGAGATCATCATCTGTACAAGCAACAACAATCAACCTTTAATGTCAAACTTCACAAGATTTCTGACGGTCAGATTAACTTCTCTCACATGTATATATGTACAACATACAAGATTAATTTGAGAACATGTATGTTGAGTAATGGGTTGACTTTCAAGATTTCTCAAACATGTATTGATTTTTGAAAAAACTACTATGTTTTTAGCTCTGGTAACTAGATATCTCCTTGTGTGACCCTCATTTCCAATGTTTTGAGACCAATGTACCTTATTTTAATGCTGTGGTCCTTCAAACACTGCTAAAAACCACACATACAATTGCATGCACAGAATTCGGTTATTTTGAGGCAAAATTTTACGTAAATCTGTGGCTGAAATAATCACAATTAAAATAGTTATCAAACTAAAATATTTTCTTTCCTTGCACTGTAATGTTAAAAATCCAATTTTCATATATATGTATGTATGTATATTTAGTCAAAAAAGCACCATTATTGCCAAAATGACTCTTACAATGAAAACCTAGTTGACCACTAAATCCGTGAGCTTCTGAGCATTAACACACCACAATGAAATTTACATTCAAAACTGAGATTTTATTTTCGTTACATATTAGCCATCGAATTTAAATTCAAATAGAGTTGCAATATCAACTATGTTCTGCACTGTCATTCATTTTCGGTCATTCAATTACTATTATTACTATATAGTGATATATTGTAAAGCACATCCTGAACTATTTGTCAACAGAATTTTCATTTTAAGTTATACTTTTATTTTTCTGGCTTTGATTATGGATTTTCAAACATCGGTTTTATTCAATGATTACATGGGCAGCCATAGACTTTCATATTAAAGACCGATATTCCATTATGTTCTACATTACATTCTGAATAAAATCTTAATTACTTTAGTCAGAAAAGTCAATAACACCGATAATACCTACCTTTCTTTAGAACCCAAAATATTTCTAGGACCCATTTTGAAGAATAATGAAAATGATGAATGCCCTTATAATATCTTTATCCATGTACACAATAAATTTAATATTGATTCCATTGCCCAATTAATTTCAAAGTCATAGCTGAATAAATTAGTTTTATCTGTCACCTAAAATGTTTAAGATTTATTACGTTCTCAAAACTCATTTTTTTTGCCTTTTAAAGCCTAAAACCTAATTGCTCACATAAGTACTCCTCTTGATCTTGTCTATGTGATGTCTAAGATAGGCTGAGTCAAGACTTTAGATAAAAAGTAAAACGAAAAGCAATAGCTCTAGTGAGACATACTTGATGGACATCTCCTTGTTGTAAATGTGTGTTCGTGGCAAGCAAGGCAAAAACAAAAAGGCATGTTCAGTAACAGCCATGCTTGGACTGTAAAGAATAATGTCTCTGAGGCCACAGTTTGATGTTGCTCAGTGAGCAGCACAGCTCTTCATTAGCCATGTCAATAGTCGAAACATCTCATGATGGCATCTCTGTCAAATCTGAAATTCAGAAAAGCCTTGGAGGAGAGCAGGTGCTCGCAGACTCTGCTATGGACTGTCTGGTGACTGCTGGAGTTGCATGGAGACACATCTGTGAAAAGAAAACCTACTTGTTTCATATGCAAAAGATGTTCACTCAGCCTTTAATCCTTGCATGGTCTGAAACTATGGTAAAAAGAAGTTTTTATTTTCCATTTAGTTTGAAGTTGTCCCTGCATTCAATTAAATACGCTCCTTTTGGACCACAACTTTTGCTTCTCGATTATTTTCTGAAGCACATGCAATTCATTGAAGTGCACGACAAACAACTCCCAAGCCCCAGACTGCGAAGGGCCCAAAAAAGCCCAGGTTGTATGTGTGGCAAGAACTTGGTGATGATTTTGTTAATCACAAATGTCTTTGTCAACATGCACCACTAGAGCATTAAATCAAAATGGTAAGCTTTAAGTTTGACCACTGCATTTTTACATGATCTTGAGGCCCTGTCTTACAGAAGTGCTATTTATTTATTTAATAATAACAATGTCTGTAACATTTCAGTTGATATTATGCTTATATAGTATATTATGTTAAATAAATGTGTATTAGTCAAACTGACACAAATTGACTATTATACAACAACCCTTGCTGTAAATTATACAAGATTTCAGACTTTTAAAATCCTGTTTTTCACTTTCCATAAAATGTCATCCTACAATTTTGGATTAGACGGTCTAGCACTAGCAATGTCTACCATGTGACCACTTTTTATATGTTCTGGTAACTTTATTAGTTGGTCTAATTTCTAAATAGAAGCCAGCATTGTTTTTCTTTAAGGGTATGTTGATCTGCCAACTATATACAGTGCTACAGTAAGTATGTTATATAAGCAGGTTCCATATACGATCTAGTTCCCCTAACATTGCAAAAATCAGGCCCATTCTGTCTCAAAAAGATGCAGAAAAACTAGTCCATGTAGTTGTTACCTCTAGACTGGACTACTGCAATTCCTTATTGTCAGGCTGCCTCAGTAAGTCTTTAAGGAGTCTACGGTTGAATCAGAACATAGTAGCACATGCACTACCTAGGACTTGAATGAGACATATTTCTTCAGTTTTAGCTTCCTTGCATTAGTAACCTGTGAAATCCAGAATAGAATTCAACATCCTTCTCCTCACCTACAAAACAGTAAATGGTCAGGCACGATCATATCTTGAGGAGCTTATTGTACCCTACTGTCCAATTAGTCTGGTCTCAGGGTGGAGATTTACTTGTGATTCCAAGGGTTTCCAAAAGTAGAATGGAAACAAGAGCTCCTGTCCTGTGGAACCAACTTCTAGCTGATGTCCAGGAGGTAGACACAATCTCCATATTTAAGAGTAAACTTAAAACATTCCTTTTTGATAAAGCATATACTATGGGCTGACTCACACTTGCCTTTGATCAGCCCTTAGTTATGCTGCTACATAAGCTGCTAAGGGGGCTTCCAAGACACACTAAGCACTTCTCTAACCCTCTCTCTACCCTCTCTTTTTGCCTCTCTCCACCTCGTTTTCTCTTCCTCTTTCCCTCTCTCTCCCCCCATCTGCCTTGCATTTACATCCGACTAATGCTTGTTACCAATTTGCCACCTTCCCCAGAGTATTTTCTGCTGTCTTTCCTTGCAGATTCCCTCTAATGCGTGTGCCTGGACTACTGAGCACGGCTGCACCTTTTATTCGTTGTATCACTATTTCTGTGCGTCTCTGCCCTTCCCCCAACCCGTCTTGTTCTCTTTTTGTCTTGCCCTCTGTCTCTTCTCTCCTACTCTCTCTCTTTCTCCCCGGTGTTTATTTCTGACCGTCCCTCTTTCTCTCTCTCTCTCCCTCTCCCTCTCCCTCTTAACCCAACCGGTACTGTCAGATTGCTGCCCACCTCTGAGCCTGGATCTGTACCAAGGTTTCTGCCTGTTCAAAGAGGGTTTTTCCTCAACACTGTCCCCAAGTGCTTGCTCATGTGAGAACTGCTCTCAATTGTTGTAATAATTAATTTTAGAGTGTGGTCCAGACCTACTCTATATGTAAAGTGTCTTGAGACAACTTTGATTGTGATTTGGCGCCACATAAATAAAATTTGACTTGTCTTACCTTACCCTTACACATGGAGCACACAAACAAGGGTTGTCCAAGTCAGACCACTTCTTACATGCTGAACATATTTTGTCAGGTTGAGACGAGTGATGGTGCCTGGGTAAAGCTTGTAAAAGATATAACATAATGTGTTTACAGCATGTTGCTGTATTGACTTAAGCAAGGGAATGAAAATGTGTGCAACATGCTGTCAACAAACCATGTCATGCCTACTACAAGCTCTACCCAGGCACCGTCCCTTGCCTCAAGCAAACCATCAACTTGACCGCTGTAGGTGTAACTCCTCCAGACAATGACCTCTAATTCACAAATGTGCTTAAATACATGTTAAAAAGACTTAGGGCAAGAAAGCAGGTGGGTTGAAGTCTGTGCCAAATGATTTGGATATTTGTGTTCAAACAATAAAGCTTAGCTTGTAGATGACTGCAAAAGTTAGCAGTGCATGTCTGAAAGGGGTTTGTTGGCATAACAGAGTGTGCACAGTCCCAAACTGGACATGTTTACTTCGCATATCATACCTCTCTCAAAACTTTCTTGCAGTTGTCTGGGTGGAATTCTTTTATCTTCTTTCTATAAAAAGCAGACAGAGAGAGGAGCACTGCTTTTAAATTTAAATTAACAAAAAAACAAAAAACAAAAAACAGCCATTTTTAAATTTCACACACAGTGGCTTTTTCAAGAATTAATGGATGTTGTGAAGGCTCAAATTTTGTCGCCATGAAGTTCATAAATTCCTGATTATGGACACCTGGAAGGGCATTATTCTGCTTATACCATGGTCACTTGCTAAAGAAAAAAATGATTATGTCCTATGATTTATATTTTCATACATTTTGCAATTAAAACCTTAAAAATTTTCCTAACTATAACTATGTTCCCCTGGTAATGCCTGAGGGCTCAACTAAAACTTAAAACAGTCAATGCCAGCCCATTATATGTAATGGAAACAATGTTCAGAACTTCAGTAAATAAGATAAATCTTGATACAACTAATCAACATGAGATATTAATTATTTTTCTAAACCCACTAAGCTGTAAATAAGGAAGATGACGTTAATTATGATAGCAAGATTCACAATCAGTAAAATTTCATATGGTAGACAAACAGTAAAAAAAATGTTAACAAGGTAAAAAAGCTATCCAACCAAGTCATTTTCTCCAAATCAATATTAAAATTTTCATGAACAAAAGACAAGCCATGTGTTCTGTAGAGCTGAATAGTGAATAGAATGGGAAATGATCGCTTATATGATGAGGTATCTTTAGATTCAGAGGGCAGTGTATTTATTACCCTTTGTGTGTTTCATTCGTCATCTCGTTACGTTCAGAGGATGAGGCACTGAAGGAATACACTGTTGTAAAAGGTTTTCTTTTTCTTAATTTCAAGTTTTAAAAAAGTTTACTAAATACAGGTACAGGTAAGGCCAGATTATTAAGTTAGAGTAGGGGTAGACATTTTGACTGAAACTACTTATCAAAAGTAAATGGACACCCTGCAGCCAATCAGAATCAAGTGTTCAGCCAAACCACGGCATAAAACTGGTTAAGATTCACTACCAGAAATAATAGAGGTTTTTTTTTTCTTTACTGAAAAAAAAATATTTTTACCTGCTGGTTGCTGGTTTCATTGTCTCCAGCTCCTTTCTTCACAAAAGGAGAGTCCAGACATCTCTTCCCACTGCCTTTCAAATTTGGGTTCTACAAAGAACAAGAACAGAGGCAACAGTGATGTAAAAATATATATTAAGCCACTTGAATATTCTATGTACCAATTCAGGGGCTTTATCAGTAAAAGAGACTGATTCTGTGCATAATCCAAAATGACACTAGTTCCAGTTGCACCTCACTGATACCGAGAGTACTAGGTGCTAATGCAGCCTTCATCAACTATGACGTTAAAACTTTTAAATTTATCACCAGGATGGTGCAAGACTTTCTGGAGTTTGCACCTGATTTCATCTTTTTATGTTGACCATTTTCATTTCATATGGAAATTGTGGTGTTGTTAGATAGGTGAGTTAAATGAAGAATGTTAAGTGGTGGCTTTTGTGCTAAGAAAATGGCTTAACTAGGGAATTACTGACTAATATTAAGCTAAGTTTTAATTATTTTTCTAAGCTCATGATTAGGTAACTAGTTCTCTTAGATACCTTGAGGACAGGTCAATGGTGCAAATGCTGCAAAAATAATTTATTGTGTTGCACAGAATTCCCCTGCTCCAATAAATGAGGTGTATATTTATTGTAATTTATTGTCTACAGAGAAATAATGTATAATAATATATACTAGAGTACACTGATATATATACATATATATAGACACATTTCTTCTCAATATAAAGGTGTCTGATTTTGTCTGATTGACTTAGTAGTGGGATAATAAGCTTGTAGACAGAAATAATTGAGGCCCCTTCCTGAGCAGCGGGAGAATTCCAAGTGCATAGCCTTGGAATGCGTGTTTAGTCCAGATGATACCCTTAACACTGGATTTAAAGTTGACACACTGAAAGGTCAATGTAGGCCAGAACAAACTAGGTTAACTGTCAACAGAACCACCAATTGGTTGCTGTTATTCAGTCTTGGTATTATTAGTGGGATTGTGGGTACATTTTTTTCAGAAATGGACAATTGAAGTTGACAAAAACCAAGATTAATATAATCAGAGAAAAGCCTCAGTAGTGCTTTTTTGCCAGCTGATGGTAAAACCTAAGAGTTGATAAGACACTTTCATTGCACTGAGGAGACTGAGAACGGAACATGGCAGGCTGTCAATATCAAGTCATCATCTACAGCATTAAAATGTATTAAGAAATCAGTTAGCTAAAACTAATCATTTTGTATAAGACAGAGGTCTAATGAAGATCATAATATCTTGATGGTAGGTGAGGTCTTGAGAGGTAAATAGGTGTTTAAAAAAATTCAAAAATCGTTCAAGATCCTAGTCACTTTGACTAATTTATCAAGGGATCGTTGTTATCTATTAAGTTTTGTTTGTGGCGGGTAAACTTCAGTTATTTAATAGACTACAGAGACAGTATATTCTCCATGTTAATCAAATCTCTTTTCACTATTGTGCAGAGTCTGGTGCAGTATATACATCATAAGCAGACAGTGCAGTCAACAGTCTAATGCTGGACACATCCACCATTCACAAAATTATTACCTCACAACAGATATCAGCTTTTAGCTGTTTAGAAAATATGTTAATGTGTTCTGACCTGGTTCAACTCATACTGGCTCAGATGACCAAGAATTTTCAGCTGTTTGTGTTTTGCCCAGCCATCTCCTGAAAATGCATCAGCACCCATATTGCGTCGTGACTTTGACCTAAGAGATGAAAGAAAAAACAAGTAGATATTTTCTATTGTACAAGGTGTATGGTCAGACTTTTAGTGGCTAAAAAGGGTAATTACTTGAAATTCTACCAAAGTATTATAATGGCATAAATTTAGAACAGTCACATTCAGTAAATATTACTAACATCTAGTTCTGCATAATACAATTTCAAGGGATCAGACTTAATCTATTTGTTATGTAATAAAACACGGTTGCACAATAACATAAAGTTGGAGCTTCTTCATGCTACATGCTTAAGAACATGAAGTGGAGTAACATGTACATTCAGTTTTATACACTTGTGATATACTTAGGGTTAGGGTTATCTATTAGATAATATGAATATATATGAACATGTGTGAGTGTCTGTGTATCCATGTGTGGGTGTGTGTGTGATGTTTACAAGTTTACCAAATATAGTTTCATTGAGATTTTTTAACAATTAAAGAAAATTCTAAATGCTGTCAGACAAATTTTAAAAAACTAAACGCAATCAACTGTAATATTTGGTATTTCAAATGCAGCACTGTCCATAAGCACACATAGACTTCTCATGTGGACTCCCTGTCATATTGGACACACAAACACTGATTGATGCAAAGCAGAGGACAGCCAGCTTTAAAATATAATTGTTGTTTTTTTTTTTTAAAGTGCTGCGTAGTGGATCAAAGTGGGCAGATATAAAGAGTTATTCATGTAGATCTTTGAAAGTAACTGATAATTCAGAAAGTCTACACTGGCGATTTTAGTGTCTTCTGGCCCTTTGCTGACACAGCAGATGTTTTTTAAAAAAAATCTGTTTCATGTGGTGTAATCTCTTTGGAAAAATAAATGCTATTAAAAGGGCATTTTTAGAACATAATAAAATAACACACTTACAGATTATGACTGAATTTGTAGTACTTTGTACGTCAAAAAACTCACACTCGCAACCTCATAGCGTATGTACCTGTACACATTTTCATTTAAAAAGTAAGTACAGTATTTTGTATGTTAGTGCAAAGTGCCTTGTCATTTATTTATGAGTGAGTGCCAATAAGGATAAATTTTATTATTATTATTATTATTGGGCCTGTAACACCAGAGTATGGATTTTCTGGAACCACAATCCTACTCTGACTGGACAGGAGAGCACATCCTATTCAACTGAATGCAATGACACATCCTCACTGATCAGGCCCTCTTTATCTTATTCTCTAAAATAAATCTGACTGCCAACTGAGGGAAGGGGTATTTCATTCTGCAACATTCATTTAAGATACTTAGGTAAATTAAGGATGTGCTGGGTCTCTCAATCTAGGTCTGTCAATCTATGCTCCTATATGTCAAAACCCCTCCTTTCAACCATGTCTAATAGATACTGTTTTTTCATATTCATCAGAGATAAGTTTGTCTACTGTCAAGGATCTCTACATTAACAGCCAATCAGCAACTTTTGCTCAACTCCAGGCATATTTTAACTCACCTCTAGACCCTTTTTTTGATATCTCCCAATAGGAAACTTTGGCAGGCGCTCTCTTCCTCATTTTGAGTCAACGCCTTAATGACACACATTCTATGTCCTTATGACTAGATCTCCTTTCTCAAAACATCTAATTTCACAGAAGTCAATCTCTTCTCTATGGTAGCCCTGTCTCTTCATATTTAAGATGCATGGGTTAAGGACACCAGTGTGGAAATCTCAGAAGTACTATGGGTGAAAGCATTACACAGGTTATATACAAGGTCATTTATTGACTGTACTTCTCCAAGACCAAACTAAGCAGTATCTTTTCCTCTGTCCCAGGTAACCTGTGATCTGCCTTATTACAAGCCCTGAGGTTCCGTATGGTTGGAGCAAAAATAGTTATTCTAAGAGACCAGAAATCAGCTTCTCCTCCCTGTTACAAAATTTGTTAAATGACATGGTTTCCTGCCAATATCTGGAGGAAATTTGGTACACACAGTCAAACACCCATCTTAAGTTTCTGAAGACTTGGGGGGCTTTTATTAAGTGTGTTTAGAGGAAAACATGCAAAACTGGGATCTACCTGTATTGGACTATTTTGTACTGGACTGCACCTATCTGTATTTACTGTCCTAATGTGGATTTTATTTGGATACTTGTATATTTTGGCTCTTTTGCCTTTACCTTGAGCCTCTCTAAATCTCAGTTTTGTTGTACAGACTCTATCCCTTACATCCAATTAATTTATGGACACTATATTCATCATCTATACTGACATGGCGACATTCCACTTTTCTTTTTGTAGACTGGCAGTTTATCTTATTTTTCTTTTTCTCCTGTATTGTTATTTGCATTTGTGTTTTTCTGTGTTGTTAAAAAATTAAAAGTCTACAAATAAAATCTTCTCAAATAAAAAATAATTAAAAAAAAGATCTGATGAGGAGTTTTTACCGAGCATTGTCTGAGGGTTTGTTTGGAGTACTGCCATTGTTTGCAAAGTCCTCATCACTGTCTGTTGACTCGCCTTTCAGCCTGCTGATCCAATCACGCAGTGGTCTATACAATTAAAGCAGAAAGAATGTCATTAATTGTTGAACCTCAGCTTCAACTTTGTGCATATCAAATACACACCAGATTATTACAGACCTAATCACTTCACTTTAAGAATGGAAACATAGTAATGTCTAATCTAATATTAAAAATTACTCCAGCTTTGTACACGCACCGTATAAATGGAATAGCCATGAAAAACCTGTTGGGAGCAAGTCCAAGTTTAGACTTTGGGGTCATGTCATTCCTATGACATGGTAGCTTCTCAATAGGAAACCATTCAATATTCTACAAGAAATGAAAGAGGTTGTGAAGTACGGGCAATAGACTACCGTGAATTAAACTGTGAAGAAAATGTATAGAAACCAATTTTTTACCCTGATTTCTTTTCTTGTTTTGGGATTGAACTTGGTGCCCATTGACACTCCCGGTATGATGTAGAGCCGAACCAGCTGATCAGTAATTTTCTGCTCTATGTACATGTCTTTGCAGATTCGATTTTTGATATCAAATCCTGTCTCTTCTAACACCTGAAAAACACACAGTATTTTGAACTAAAAACTACAAGTATATCAATCATTATTCGTGGCTCATGACTTCCATCATTTATAGTGTAACGGCAAAGAAAAAGTGACTCACTTCACGAACTGCACAGTCATGAGGAGCTTCATCCTCATTAACTTTCCCTTTTGGAAAGCCCCAGCCTGACTTTGCAAGGTAGCCCTGAACAAGCAATACCTTAAGAACCAAAAAAGCAGTTATTTGTTCACACTGTAAAGGTGTATGTCATGAAATGTAGAATGATTAATGATTTACCTTTTCACCATAATTCTAAAGGACAACATTGGTGATATTTTATTCTTTTCTTGTCAAAAAAGCTTGAAACATAACATAAAAACAAAACAATTCCTCTCTACACATAAAATGAAAGCACTGTGTAAATGAAGTGTTACACAAGGTTTCTACACTACAGTACAACCTGTCAACATTAAAGTTTATTAATTCTATCATTACTTTAAAAAAGTCTAACAGTATATATTTTTATTTAATATTTTATAATACATATATTGTATTTTATACATACATTTTAAATTCTGCACTATTTCAATTTGAAGTCATAGATCATCACTTTTTACTTGCATGATTTTCTTTTCATAATTTTGTATGAGCACTGTTGGGGGGAGCTTGAGAAGAGAGGATTTTAATGCAGCAACTGAAAAATGTACATATGTACATAGACGGATATAGAGCTTGAAGGTGAAGCACTTCTAATATACATATGTTTTGAATCTTTTTATCAAATTAAACACTTTAATTTTTAAGCCCAAATTTCTATATATTTTAATGTAAAGATATTCTGAAACAAATGTAAGACTGTTACAAAAATATGTACACATATCCAACTAATATAAGAAAAAAATCCAACTAATTATTCATCAGATGTTCATTAGACAGAGTATTAAATAATCCAAATTGATCTGGTGATATTGGCAATAATAACCTTGTTAGCACTACTGGATCTGGATGATTAACATTTAGCAGTGTAATTTCAAATAAAAAGCATTTGCAAGCAGTTTTGCAAATATTTCAACATTGTTACACAGTTGTAATTTTTCTTAAATGTTTTCAAAGGTGCAGCTTTTCAAACAATCCCATCAGGATCCTACTTTTCAAGGATGGCACAGGAAAGGTACTGTACATTTTAAAGATCTGTTCATAAATAACACTTTGGCATAATTTGAGCAGTTGAGAAGAAAATTCAGCCTCCCAATGTCACATTTTTTCAGGCATCTTCAGGCTAGGCATTTTGTTCTTTCCCAGACATCCAGCTCTAGAGCACCAATAGGCTTGACCATAATTTACACTGTTCTCTCTACAGACCCACTTAAAAGGGGTCTCATTTCGGCTCTTTACGGCATGCTATTGGATCTTAGGAGTGCCCCCACAGATAAGTTTAAAACAGCATGGGAGGAGGACTTCGGTCTCTCTTTATCAGAGGATACTTGGGTTCCCATACTCAAATTGGTTAATTCAACTTCCCTCTGTGCACATCACTGCTTGCTTCAGTTCAAAGTGGTACACAGGGCTCATATTTCAAAAGCAAAGTTATCCTCCATACACCCGGATATTAGCCCATACTGTGTCAAATGTAAACTCACAGAAGCTTCTGTCATGCATATGTACTGGTTCTGCTCGTGCTTAAACAAATATTGGAGGGAAGCCTTTCATACACTCTCTTTGGTGTTAAACATCAAATTAGAACCAAACCCACTGACTGCTGTGTTTGGGATCATGGAGGGGGAGAAAAAGTTACCTACTGCAAAGAAACACACTTTATCTTTTGCCTCCCTTCTAGCAATTCTGTTTAGGTGGAAGGATACCCTCCCTCCCACTCATGCACAATGGCTGGAAGACATTATGTCCTGCTTAAAACTGGAGAAAATTAGATACTCACTTCAGCAATCAAATAATAAGTTCCAGAGAGTGTGGGAACCCTTCCCAAAAGTAGTCCAGATCCTGTGAAGGTTTGACCCTTGGATGCAGGTTAACTACGCTGCACATTTCTTAATCACTCCTGGTGCATGCTCTTGGTGTAACTGTGATCTTATGTTGTGACTAGTACTCTGGCAGTGACAGGGGAGGGATTATTTTTTCCACTGTTCAGGTGTTGTTTTGTTTTTGTTTTTTCTTTCTTTTTGCATTCTTGTACACCTTGTACATTGGTGTATGCTGTGATTGACATACCCATGTTCATTTCATATCTCTGTAATGACCATTCAGCACTGCACTTTTGTTATACCGAGAAAACTTCAACAAAAAAGATCTTGAATTCAAAAATTTTTTTTTTGAAAGGTGGCAGAATTCAAATGCTACATTCAGCATGAACCTTTTTGTAACAATCCATCCATTTTTTAGTTATCTTCCACTTATCCGGGGTTGGGTCTTGGCAGCAGAAGGCAACCAGACAGCAATGTTTTTCAGTTCATGTTAGGGTTCCAAGGCCAGGTAAGGCATATTTTGCCTCCAGTGACCTCTGGACCACCCCCATAACTCTCCTATCAGTTTATTATGTCTCGGAGACATTTAGAGAAGGGCACCCACCAAGCATCAAAAATTGGATACCCAAATCCCATAAACTGGCACTTTTCAACAGGGTTAACAATGGCTTCATTCCAAGCTCACTCCAAATTTGCAAGTCCCTCATTCTCTCTCTAAATCTGAGCCTGGCCTCTCTCCAAAAGAAGCTATTTTGGCAATTTGTATCCACAATCACATTCTTTTGGTCACTACCCAAAGCTCATGACTACAGCTGAGGGAACATAAATAGTTTGGTGGAGAGCTTTGCTTTCTAGATCAGTTCTTTTGTGAACATGATCCTGTGATACATGAGCAATTTAACGTGGGTCCAGTTAACTCACTTGCAAGCTGGAGAAAGTAATCCACTGTTGTCTGACAGAAAACCATGGCTTCAGACTTGGATGTGCTGACTCTAATCTCTGCTGCTTCCACTTGGCTGCAAACCACCCCAATGCATGTTGTACATTACAGTCTGATAAAACCAAGAACTAAGTTTTAAGGCTGGTTGCAAACTTAGGTTCTCATACCAGTTACTCTTGTCACCTCAGCTATGCCTTGTCCATTAATATAAAAAACAGGATCTTAAAAAATGGGCAACCTTGGTACAGTCCAGCACCCACTGGACATGTATTTTTACTCCGCCGAAAGCATGAACACAGTTCCATTTTGGTTGGCTCATAGCAACAGCCCCAGTAGAATTTGCATTACCCTCCTGAATCTGTCAGAGCCAGGTCCTATCCAGCAGGACAGTGAGATACCTTCATAGCATACATTCTGGATGCAGCATTTTACAGATTTTTTTTGTCTCCATGTATATCTTGTTTGCCCAGGATTCTGTATTCTCTATATGTGGCCTACTGCAAGTTTAATAAGACCACAAGCACTGTCTAAAAGAATGGTTAAAAAATAAAAGTTCAAGTTTCAATTTTACTATTCACCTCTGGGTAGCAGAACCATTTTGTAAATCTGTCTTGCAATTGTAGTGGTCACTGGTGACCTGTTTCAGCTACAAGCACACAGTTAGTCAAGCTACTATTGCTTAAAAGAGACAAGGCTAATGAAAAGTTTTACTGCTTACAGGAGCACTGGAAATATCCAACATAGTATGGACTGCATTTATTGCAACATCCTCAAATTATATATTATAAAGTATATTGATACTTGTCATTGATATTTTGGAGCAAAATGTCAACAATTATACATTATGTTCAAGTTTTCATAGACCCCCTTTGACAACTTCTTTTTGATGAGGTCACTGTATTTCTACCTCAGCTATTAACACAGTGAGTATCATTTTTACATCACTGATAGAAATGACAAATACGTGAAAATAACAGCTTTGTTGTGATAAATCAGATATATCCCTTACATTACTTTCTAATGGCCATGTCAGATATTGCTGCAGTGTAGAAGTGTGCAAAACCAACTTACATTTTCTAGTGACTCATCTAGAATGATTGCTCCATAAGTAGGTACACCCATCTTATACTCTTTCCATTGCTCCAGAACTTTCTGTACATCCTCTCCATGAGGCAACAAAAAAGGACAGTGATTGAAGAGTTTACAGCTGTCAAGGAAAATAGGGTCTAATCTGAGTAACAACAAGACTTCATTTGGCTTTTGCCATAAGAATGAGCCAAAAGAGTACTCAAAAAAAACACACTGCTGATATTAGTTTGTATTACAAATCAACAATATTTTTTGTGTGGCTTTTATTCTACCAAAAGAAGTCTTATAAAGGATCAAAAACAGCTTGCTTTGGAATTTGTTCAGTTTCATACAGTGGATATGAACATCAATGTACATTAACGGATATAAAACAAGAAAAAAATGTAACACGGTCATTTGAGATCATTATTCCCATGTAAGGATATCTGCCTTGGCAAAGTCCCTTATCCCACAGTGAGGAGCTCCTGGAGTGTTTTGCATGCAAAAGTCCAGGTAGAACCAGTGGGCAAGCTCAATCTGGAAGCACACACGGATAGCATTGTCCCTCTCTTCACTGGGGATGTGAAGGATGAATCGGCTAGAGAACAACAGAAGAGACAGGATCAGGGCCCTGATTACATGCTGAGGGGCAAAAAACTTATCTTTGGACCCTAACCAAGCTGCCAATTCAGCTCTACCTTCTGTTTACATAGAGATACTTAAACAATGGGCATAGTGGAAACTGGACAATATTCACTATGCGATCACCTTCAGAAAATATCCTTAAGCTACAGAGGGACTTAAAAGTTTCCCAGAAGTAAAACACAGCAGAGCAGAGAAAAAAAATGGTCATGCAAATGTCCTGTGACACCTGGGAGCATCATCCAATGGTGCTTGTTTTGATTCCATTATTAAAAATGAAGCACAGAATTCTTTCTACTCCACTGAATGGAAATAAGAATAAGTAGTAAGCCTATGTAAGACATGTATAATCCATGTATTCATTTCTCATTCAATAAAAACCTAAATTAAAGGACTTTCTTTTCAGAAATTTGTACAGCAACGTTTAAAATAGCTGCCTCTGATCAAAGATCTTTCTTTAGTCCAATAATTGATAGTTCAAGTCATTAGTCAGTGTTGTTAGCTGGTAACATTTCATGTGCAAAGGGTTGACATGACACCATCATAACCATGGTATGAAGTTGTCATGAACATAAAATAGTCTTTATAAATGCTAATGGTTTTTCACATCCAGTGTTACTTGGTCAATAGTATTATTTTAATGAAAAGTTGACATAGGTCGGGATTGTCTTTATCATGCCAACATAAAATTAGCCAATACAACAATGTTGTGACAACTTGACATGAACCAAGACTAAATTTAAGGTCTCTAAGCAGTGATGTTTAATTAAAAAAGCGTCTCTTAATCGCCGTCATAAACCATGGCCAATATCTGTCAGCAACAAATTAACACCATCTCTTAATGTCCTTACACCCGAACCCATCTCCTATCCGCCTGAAGCCAATTTGATGTTATTTTCAAATTCGTGATATTTGTTATTGTAAGCTTTTAGCTTGCTTTTCCTGTGTATACACGTATTTGTATTTCATAAAGGGTGTTTTTAAAAAAGACCACTGCTTGACCCACAGTCTACCGATTACACTAAAAGCAACATGCGCAGCATTAAAGAGCCTCTTTTTTGCAGTGTTAAATGCGTTTACCGTGCGTTTCACGAAACAACCACGGTTCAACAACGGCTAAGCCGACTCAACAACTAAGTTACTGAATTTAAAAGCGTAATGGCAATCATACAGCAACGGGTTAATGCCGGTAGAGCGCCCAGTTACCTGCAGAGGTCGTCCAGTACGGCGGAGGGGATCTCAACTCTTTTTGTTTCCATGATGGCTGAAAACATCCCAGCTCTAATTCAAAGCATGTTCGTAACCTATATTGACAATTCGAATTTAGTGAATCCTAAGCGTTTACATTTGCCACATTAGCCTAGCTAGTGTCAATAGTAATTCTTACTATCCGATAACTCTTCCCCTCTTCCTCCTCTAATGGTATCTGAACGAAGTTGTTGTTTGCGTGGCGTTCACGTCGTACTAAATGTCGAATTCGAAAAAATCGGATTTAAATGCTTTGCAGTACACACATTATCAAAACGAGTACATAATTACAGAGTGGGCTGTGTGTGTGGGGAGGTGTGGCGGGTGGATTGTAAGAGGTAAAAAAATGAATAGCCATTAGAATGGGATTTTATTCAAATTAGCGATGAAACCTAAATTATATAAGGCATTTTCAGTTTTCAAACACTGTACAAATAAGCGTCGAGTCAGACACATGGAGGCCTTTAAAAAATTCTGATCTTAACACGTCAATAATAATTCGGATGTTGACGTGATACCATCTAGAATTTCTGAGCTTGTAATCACTGTATATCTGATGTTACTCGAACGTAGCATTAGTTTGTCAGAGGAAGTTGATCATCCAATTGAATGCTAAGGATAGCGCGCGAGTTACTACTGGCGATTTACTATTGGTTAATATTTGTGTCTGTCAACTGACGCAATTCATCCGGGGAAGGGAAAATTAGCAAGTTTATTTGAGGCATGCTTGTCAGATTTGTCAGAATACACTTCAAACATGAGTTTGATTAACCCAGCCGATAGAAACTGATCAAGGAAGCAGAGAGGGCGACCTCCTACCAAAGAATTGAAGAGCTTAACGGAAACGCTTCATATGAGCATGAATTGACAGAGGATTCTTGACCAACTACCGAAAGTCTTACTATCAGACCTGTTTGCGTACCTAGTTTGTAGAGTGAGGACGTATACACATACAATCTTTTTTCCTTTTATCCTCATTTGAACCTGAGAATAACCAAATTTTTTACTTGAAAATTTCCATTATTTGTCTTCTTTTATTTGCAATGCTGCAGCAAGTGAGCCTTTGCAAGTGATTCTTCACTACTTTTGCCCTGATTTAACTTTGTGTACTGCATTATTTATTTGTTGTTGCATTTATATTTATATTTATTAATATAATTGTTACATTATATTATATCATATTATATTGCACTATATTTAATACCTATGTTTCCAAGAGAAATTCACAGATCAGAACTCTGCAGTCTCAGGGTGGGGATTTACTTGTGGTTCTAAAGATTTCAAAAAGCAGAATGGGAGCCAGAGCTCCTGTCCTGTGGAACCAGCTTCTCACTCTTGTCCAGGAGGCAGACACCATCTCCATATTTAAGAGTAGGTTTTAAATATTCCTTTTTGAAAAAGCATTTACTGAGGGCTGGTTTAGGCTTGCCTTGGATTAGCCCTTTGTTATGCTGCTACATAGGCAACAACAAAATGGGGGGGGGGGATTAATTGTCTACACTTTAATGCAACGCATACCTACCCGACGGGCCAGAGTACGAGGGCTCAACCAACGCTGCTTGCAGCCTTAATTATTATTATTATTATTATTATTAGTAGTAGTAGTAGTAGTAGTAGTAGTAGTAGTAGTACTTGAGCGCATTTTTCAGGTGCTCGGCATGCGTGAAAACTCATGAAATTTGGCATACATGTCCGGCCACGTAAAAATTATGATGTAGTATAGGTTTCATCCAAGGGCGTGGCTCAATAGTGCCCCCTAACAATTTTCAACACCAAAGCCCCCCCCTTTCTCTTTGTCGTAGCTGCACCAAATTTAGTAGGCTAATGTATCCTTTTCAGACCTACAATAAAGCCTCTTGGAACACCCCTCTACAATCTACAGGAAGTCCAACATTTTAAATTAAATGTCAATTTTTGGCCATTTTTTGCCCATTTCCAAGGTCGTACTTTGTTCAACTTGTCCTAAAGGATTCATCCTATCCCCTTGAAACTTGCTCAGTTTGCAGACAAGGCTTTGATGTTACGCCGTGAGCACTTAAATTGTTAAAACTTCACGGATCTCTGTCCAATCTGGACCATATTTCAGGTGCTCGATAAGATTCTTGAGATCAACACATTGATGTATTAATATCTTATCATAATCATAGTGTCACCTACTGGTGACCAAAATGACATATTTTCACATTTTCATGAATTTCTTTGTACCACTGGACCAGATTACATGAAATTGCTTACAGATGGAGTCAAGACGTTCATGATGCATGCTATCAGGTTTGTGAATTTTGGCCAAACGCTGTGGGCGTGGCAGTGCATCCTTTGCCGTGAAACAGGAAGTGCTTTTTCAGGCACAAGGGATGCACAAAAACTCACCAATTTTGGCACAGACATCAAGAGACATGAGTTGTTCAAAGCTATGAGAAATTTGCTTTAGGGCATGGCTGTTGGGTTTAGAACCCAAACATAGTGCTGTTCTTAAAAACACCAGAGAAACTGGCAGACACAGAAATCAACACAACCACAAACGTTTGTCTTTATACTTGTA
>JAPZDZ010000011.1:2078981-2093645 GCA_029783805.1 Acanthurus tennentii
GTTTTAACACTTTGTTTTGACTCCAACTATTTGTAAACTTAGAGTTACTTATAAGGGATTTGACTCTCTTCAGAGTGGAATTAACTCTGCTTTTGCTTAGATTTCACCAACACCAGAAATATAACTCTTCTCAATTTGCTGTGTGTGCTGTTATTTAGGTTTTTCTGACAGCACAATAACAGCAACACAGCATGCAGTGCCAGTGGAGATGTCCATCTCCTGCGGTGCTTTTTAGTTTTTGTCCAGTTTTCACGCTTCAGTTATGTTCATCCAGACAGCCACTGCTAAAAATATATATGTGCTTTTTGTGGCAAGTTAGTGGCTCTTAACAGCACCTCTTTTAAAGGGATTCACGCTAAGGCCTCCTGAACTGTCAAGTAGTCTAGAGTCCAGGTCAATACCATTCAGCTGTAAAACATGTATTTGCTTTTAGATATTTTGATGCCATCATACACAAAAGTTTGTGGTACTGAACTGAAACAGACCTATGACGTTTATCATGCTGAATAAGACAGAAAAAAGGGAAAATTCATCCATTTTTTACATTGCAGTATTTGCAAAATTTTGCCTGCAGTGAAATATTCAAGACATTCCCCAAAGTAAGTTTTGTAAGATGCAGGGTTGTTCCAATGCTGATACCATTATCAGTGCCAGCCTCTGATATTGCCTAATTTCAACACAATGTAATTTGTTTTTTACAAACAGGATCCTGTTTTCTCCTGGCAACATTTTGTACATCTGAATGTAACCTAACAGTTAATTTTACAACACAAATAGCCACAAGGTGGAAACTTTTGTACACCTGTAGGTCAGCAGGTGTGTAGGAGAAGATTAAAGGCCGACTAGAGCAGAAGAAAACCTCTAACGCTGTTGGTCTCACTTGTGAACAAGAATGAACTTCAATAACAATGTTAAGGTACAGAAACCTTCATGAGGTTGAACTTTGTTAACATTGTTATTAAAGTTCACCCTTGTTTGCAAGTGAGACTACCTAGGTAGACAAAACTGGGGCGGGTTGTCTGCTAATCGAATTGTGGGCAGTTTAAGCTCCGGTTTCTTCAGTCTTCTTGTCAAACTATCCTTTGGCAAGATGCTGAATCCGCTGTGCAGGCATTTGTGTATAAGTCCCTGACGAGCAGGTTGGCACTTTGTATAGTAGCCACTTGGCATTAGCGTGGAAATGGCTAAATGCTGACTTGTTTTGTAAAGTGCTTTGCATAGTGAAAGATTGGAAAAGTGCTTTATTAGTAGCTTACAGTCCATTCACCATCCACTTACCAATATCCATAAATAGCAACTAACAGCCTGAGAGACTTCAGGCTTATCCACAAAACAGCATGCATGCAGGGTTAGTAGCATACAGCTGTTGAAAAATAAAAACAATGATATGTGTATTTTTAACATAGTGGTGTCAGATGAGAAGGCCTAGCCTACTTGGCAAGTTCAGGCAATGAAATTGAATAAAATAATCTTCAGTAAGATCAAATCATTTTTGTAATTATTAATCACACTGATATTCACTTAATTAAATGACTTTTTACCTTTCATCTTGAAAGCTTATTCACATTTGCTTTAACAGTTGATCAAAATTGGCATATTTGTCTCACTGACAGCATGAAGAACAGACAAGATGGAGGTGAAGAACCTTGACAATACAGCAATTGGAAGAAAGTCTGAAGTCTCAACTGAAATACTTTCTGTGACAAATGAAAAGGGTAATTTTTTTTTCAATTCAAGATCTTTTTTCTAGTTTTCTCATTATAGCAAAAGTGCAATACTAAATGGTCATTACAGAGATATGAAATGAGCATGGGCATGTCAATCACAGCATACACCAGTGTACAAGGTGTACAAGAATGCAAAAAGAAAGAAAAAAAAACAAAAACAAAACAACAATCGAACAGAGGACAAAATAATCCCTCCCGTCACCGCCAGAGTACTAGTCACAACATAAACTCACTTTTACACCAAGAGCTTGCTCTAGGAGTGAGTAAGAAATGTGCTGCATAGTTAACCTGGATCCAAGGGTCAAACCCTCACAGGGTCTTGATTGCTTTTAGGAAGGGTCCCCACACTCTCTGGAACTTATTATTTGATTGCTGAAGTGAGTTTCTAATTTTCTCCAGTTTTAAGCAGGATGTAATGTCCTCCAGCCATTGTGCATGAGTGGGAGGGAGAGTATCCTTCCACCTGAACAGAATTGCTGGGTGAGCTAGAAGGGAGGCAAAAGATAAAGTGTGTTTCTTTGCAGCAGGTAACTTTTTCTCCCCCTCCATGACCCCAAACACAGCAGTCAGTGGGTTTGGTTTTAATTTGATGTTTAACACCAGAGAGAGTGTATGAAAGACTTCCCTCCAATATTTGTTTAAGCACAAGCAGGACCAGTACATATGAATGAGAGAAGCTCCTGCAAGTTTACATTTGAAACAGTATGGGCTAATATCCGGGTATATGGAGGATAACTTTGCTTTTGAAATATGAGCCCTGTGTACAACTTTGAATTGAAGCAAGCAGTGACGTGCACAGAGGGAGGTTGAATTAACCAATTTGAGTATGGAAACCCAAGTATCCTCTGATAAAGAGAGCCCTAAGTCCTCCTCCCATGCTGTTTAAAGCTTATCTGTGGGGCCACTCCTAAGATCCAATAGCATGCCATAAATCGAAATGAGCCCCTTTTTAAGTGGGTCTGTCGAGAGAACAGTGTCAACTATGCTCAAGCCTATTGATGCTCTAGAGCTGGATATCTGAGAAAGAACAAAATGCCTAGCCTGAAGATACCTGAAAAAATTTGACATTGGGAGGCTGAACTTTCTGCTCAATTGCTCAAATGATGCCAAAGTGTTGTCTATAAACAGATCTTTAAAACACACAATACCTTTCCTGTGCCATTCTTGAAAGGTGGGATCCTGACAGAATGGTTTGAAAAGGTGGTTTGATGCAATGGGGCTTAGGAAGGAGGAGCTGTGAAACAAAAAAAACCCCTCCTAAATTGGACCCAAATTCTAAGAGAATGTTTAACCACTGGGGTTTTGATTGATTTAAGTGAAGGAAGTGGAAGTGAAGAACCAAGAAGTGCAAGAATTGACAGATTATCATTTGACTTTATCTCCATTGCCACCCAGTCAGGACAATCAGCTTGGCCACAGCAGAAGGACCAGAATGCAAGGCAGTGCAAGTTAGCAGCCCAATAATAAAAACGAAAGTTTGGGAGTGCCAGGCCTCCTGCAGCCTTGGTCTTTTGAAGGTGAGTCTTGTTCAATCGTGGCCGTTTACCCTACCATAAGTATGAAGAAATAATTGAGTCAAGAAATTTAAAAAAAGACCCAGGAATAAAAAACAGTCTGTAGTGGCTAAGCCTAAACTTAAAGCCACTGAGGAACTGCATAGACAGGCTAAACATAATTGACGCGCTTGACGCGCATCCGACATCATCATGTTCTATTTTTATGGATTATTTATTGCTCACCATTTTGGTTTTCAATTTGTAACATGCAAGAGTGCAACAATTAGTGTCCATCAAATCCATAAATCCAGCAATCACTCTACATCACAAAACTTCACCCCGCCTAGCGTGCCGGCGTTGCGGTCAAAAAACTATTTGTGCTCCCACCGCCTAGCAACACCTGTTACCTGATGAAAAGTTCCTACCTAAGTAGGCATGTGACCCAAGACACAAATGTGACACCTAGCAGACAACTTGGTGACCTACACACACACACATATTAACCCCTTGAAATGGCCCTTACATTTTGACTGAATTGATGCAACCCACAAGAGACATTGACAGGGGTGACCACTGTGTTAGGATTTTTTTAATTTGGTTTAACAATGTAATAAGATTCTCTTGGAACAGATCTTTGTGCTTCCTTGTCACGGATATGCCTAAATTGCCTAATTTGTAGTTCACAATTTCAAAGGGAATTTTTAAAGGGAAAATTTGGAAGGTCTAAGGCATGTGCTTCAATATTGGCAAAGAAAAGTTCACTGTAGGTTTCCACACAATGGAGCTTGGCTTGACGCTCTCAGTAATCTCCTCGTTGTCATTCACATCCACGAAAAAATCCACAGGACCGCTCGTAAAATTTTAAACAGTTTACTTTAGCAAAACAATAAAACGGTGATACACAAAAATAACAAAATGGTGCATTAAGCATCCAAAAACATCCACATCGAGGTAGCAAGGTCAAAAAACCATGTGGCTCCACTTTAACTTTGCCCGACTGCCTAAACTCACTGGAGCCTCAATTAAAAGCAATTAAAGGTGCGCAGCATCACAAAACACAAAACTGCTATCTCCTCCCATCCACTACGAATATTACATAAACTATATCCTTATCCATTATAAACCATCCAGATGCATTTCAAATGACAAACTAATAACAGTATTATACAAATGAACTGAAAATACCTATAAATAGACCTTTTAATCCCTTCCAAATCAATTAACTTACATTACTGTGAATTTTAACTGTTTTTAAATTAACTTAAGTTATTTATTAACCTTTTGTAACTAAAAATCAAAGAACTGTATCTAGGCTCCTACACTCACTTTTGTTGAGATTGAATTTATAGCCTGAGAGTTTACTGAACTGACCGAGCAGCAACAGCACAGGGGGTAATGAGACCATTGGATAAGAGATGAAAAGCAGTAGGTCGTCAGCATAAAGCAAGACCCTATGTTCCATGCCACTTCTCCAGACAACAAGCATATCCTTGCAAGAGCAGAGTGCTGTGGCAAGTGGTTCAATAGCCATGTCAAAAAGCATGGGGCTGAAGGGGCACCCCTGACGGGTTTAACGATGTAATTGAAGGGTCTTGACCGTTGTGATTTAGTACGAATTGAGGCTGTTGGGCGCGGATAGAGAAGTTTAATCCAGAACGTAAAGTTTGGACCAAAACCAAACCTAACCAGCACAGTAAATAGATAGAACCATTCGACACAGTCGAATGCTTTCAGTCCTCTTATGTTGAAGTAAGACTGCCTGCCTTTTAATGAAGCCAGTTTGATCTTCGGATATGATTGTGGGGAGGACGTTCTCCAACCTATGGGCTAGGAATTTGGCTAAAATTTTAGCATCTATGTTTAAGAGGGAGATGGGCCTGTGGGAGGCACATTCAGTAGGATCTTTTTAACTATAAGAGTGATACAGGCCTCTGTAAACGAAGGAGGTAGGGAACCTTGTCTGCAAGATTCTGAGAGAACTGAACATAACAATGGGGAAAGCAGCAAGGAAAATTTCTTTATAAATTCTACCTGAAAGCCATCAGGGCCTGGACACTTTCCCAACTGCATTGAAGAAATGGCTGGAGTTACTTCTGCCTGGGATATAGGCTCTTCTAATCTCTTCCTTAGATCTGGTGAAAGACTGCAAATACTGAGACCGTTTAAAAAGTAAAAAAATAACTTGTCTGATTTGTCTCAATATATATAAAACCTGGTTTTACTTTTTAAGAGTGATTGTTCAATGGAATGGGTGGTAAGCAGGTCAAATTTGGTCTTACGTTCCAACCGCTTTTTGTGAAGATCTGGAGATTTAGTCCAAGAATATTCTTTATCAACCTCTGATTTGGCGGGCAAGGTCTGATAACTCCCTTTAGGATTTTCACCTCAACTTAGCAGTGTAAGATATATCGTGTACCTGGAGGTAGGCCTTAAGAGAATCCCAGACAATTAGACTAGATATGTCCGAAGACATATTGGTAGCTAGAAAAATGGGACATGGTTAGGATGACAGGAGCATGGTCGGAAATGACAATGCTCTGATAAGCACAGGAATGAACCAGGGGAATCAGTTGATTATCATTAAGAAAATAATCAATCCTCGAATATGTACAATGAACGTGTAAGAAAAAAAGAGTATTCTTAAAGTAAAGTACATCAAAAACACCATAGTCAGAAAGAAAAGCCTGAATAAAACAGGCTGACCTACTCAATGAACCGGGGTTCGTAGAGGATTGGTCCATTACCGAATCAAGCCAGTGGTTAAAATCGTCACCAAGTACGAGAGAATATGTGTTCAGATCTGGGAGCAGTGAAAACACTTGTTCAAAAAAAGGTACGTCATCCGAATTATGGGCATAAACATTTACAAGTATGACTGGTGTGTTGTATAATTTGCCAGAGACAATCACATATTGACCAAACTTGTCAGAGATCACATTATGCAGCTCAAATGAAGCATCCTGACTAATAAGAACTGAAACTCCTTGGGCTTTGGCTTGAAAAGAGGAGTGAAATCCCTGCCCTGACCATCCTGAAAGCAGGTGGCCATTGTCTGAACTGCGAATATGGGTTTCTTGTAGAAAGGCTATTTCTGTTTTAAGTTGTTTTAGATGTGAGAAGACATTTCTTCTTTTAACAGGGTGTTTCAGACCCTAAACATACCAGCACACTAACTACAAATGTCTATTCATACCATTTATCAGGAAAGATTAGGAGGTGAGCACAGTAACCTAGGCAAAAAAGACTTAAAGGAGACTGGGTGTGACTAGTGTAAAGTATTAGTTTCAAAAGAATTATTACAGAGTTTCTGGCAGTGACATATCCCCCCAACCCACCCCAACCAAGACAGCTGCTAGAAAAAAAAGCAGCAAGCTCCTCACAACAAACATAATACGATAACACATATTCCTGTCTTACACTAAACTAACTTCTGCACCCCTATCATGAACATTTGTGGATTTAGCACCTCAAAAAACAACGCATTGACTCTAGAAATAAATCCCCTCTCAAGATAAGACTTAGAAGCCCTGATATGAGCTCTGAAATGTAATTACAAATAACATAAAGCAGATACAAATTCCTGGCCTAAATAATGAAAGTTAAAATTAACAGCTTACAGTTATTACAAAGCTTGCAGGTAAAATAGAAAAGCTTATTACGCTGCCATTTTTAGAACTAGCAAAGAATGAACTGCATATTAATGATATTCTCAAAGGGTCAGGCCATGTGTGATGGCAGAATCAAAATAACAATAGAAAAAAATACAGTTCTAAGCACACTATCAATGCAAAGTGTCCAAGCAAATTAAAGTAATAATCAATAATAGTTGTCTGACAAGGAGAGTGGAGTGAGGGTACTCAGACATGAACCGGAGGGTTGAACATGTTTACTCATGTAAACAAACAATGCCAGCTAACTTGGCATTGAACCTACAGAGTGACAGGACTGCGAACAGTAGTGGGTATAAAGTCATTAAATAGTCCCATTATGGCGGTTTTGAAGACTTGCAGTGACTCTGGATTTACTTGTGTGCCTCATCCACGCAGCTGATCCACTTTCTGGCTCCACCAGACAGTGTCAGACAGAGCTGGGCGGGGTAGAGGAGAGCAGGCTTCAGACCAAGTTTATAAAGTTCTGCCATTACTCCACCGCACCCTGGCTGAGAACTTAGGGGCTGTAGTCCTCCACAACCCGAACCGGTTGGCTGTGATATTCAAGTTTCCCTCTCTGCTGTGCCTCTCTGATGAGAAGATCCTTCGTCTGATACCGGTGTAGGCGGAGGATGACTGGTCGTGGTTGCTATCCAGGGGCCGGCTTGGGTGCCAGAGAGCGATGGGCTCTGTCAATTTCTGGTGGTGAAGGCAGTGTGTCACTGCCCAACACCTCACACAGCAGCTTCGAGAAGAACTTAGTGGGAGCCCCCGCTCTCAATGGATTCCAGTAAGCCCAGGATACGTATGTTCTGCCTCCTGCTTCGGCTCTCCAAATCTGTAACTTTAGCCTTTAGCCGGGCATTATCATCGCGTAGAGTCGAGCAGATGCCCTTAAGGTCCATAACTCCTTGCCAGAGGTCTACTGCAGCGAGTTCAACACATTGGCCGTGGTCCTCCACTGCAAGCTGTGTTTGGTCAAGTTTTGAGTCGAGCTGGCTGAATGACATTTTAAACTTGTTGGCTAACGCCTGCGATGTTCCTCGAGCAGTGTAGTGATAGCTGTCAGGGTTAAGGTAGCGTTAGCATCTTCTTTTTTGCCCAACTTGCTGCATTTTGAAGCCATTTGAGAGGTAACAGGGTTGTTTAAGCGAAGCAAAAAGAGAGAAGCAATAAAACAAAAGAAAATCCGCTGGGTGTGGAAAGTTGAGGGCTTGGTGGTTTGAAAAGTTTGACATTCATGGTAGCACACACAACACGTCTACTCCATCTGCTCGCTGACCGGAAGTCGAAAAGGGTAATTTAAAAGTTAAAAATTACCTTTAATTAATCCAAGCAAGGCAATTCTTATTTATATGTAGAGGCCTACTAAAAATGCATATTAAGAAATTTCTATGCAGAAGAAATGAGAAGTGTTTTATTTCAATAAGAGTGAATTCTGAAAAAGAGTACATTCATTGTTATTTGTGTTTTCCTGTGAATTTCTATTTACAGTGAAATTACAGTTCGTTTGAATGAACGCCAATTAGTTCCTGGGGTGCGGCACTCTAAGCCAATGGGAGACAACCTTAGGTGAGGTGTTAAGAAAAGAATGCGGAAGAGAAAAAGGGGGAGACACGTGAGGGAGAGGAGCACGGCGTGGATACGAGTTTGGTAATAACTAAGTTAAAAGCCCAGAAAAGTAATATTTGTAGACCTAAATAATGTTTAATTATAGGCACAAGTACTCTTGGAACGTTAACCGTCGTGTACGTGGTTGCTTTGGGACTCGTTCGTTCTAGCTCAAGTGAAGTGCAGCCAGAGTAGCCTTGGTTTGTTATTTTCAGTAGCCTCATTAAGCATTACAGTGTTAACTTCAATGTTGGACTATCGAGGATGAGTTGCTTAAAGTCATCGTAAGAGACAGTCAGCGGAGGCACCCAGTTTTCGCTTCATTGAGAGAGGAGGAGACAACGAGGATTAGCTGTAGCTAATGTGCTTATTAGCATCACCTACAGACTCATCTCCCTGGACCCGCATCATTGTGAGGACGGAACCTGCTCCACCTCGCCATCTTGTTTCATTGCCGAACTTCTTTTTCTGCTCGAGGATCCCTCTGCCTGCTTTTGAACTGTGTATCCAGGTTTCGTGAGTAAATGGAAATGTTTATTCTGACTCTAAACTGTACTTTTAATGGGATCATATGTGTACCAACATAAGGGCCCCAATGGTAACATAAACCCAACCGCTTTGTAAATTTTGGTTTTGAAAACTTGAGGGAACTTAAGATTTGGTATTCATTTGCTTTGGGTTTATTGCAGTATTTGATAGCTGTACAAGGTTGTGTTCAACCTAGCGATTGCACATTTCTCTGGTGTAATTTCAATTCACACACACTTAAATCACACGCGCGCACGCACGCACACACACGCATTAGATACAGATTTACATACACACACATATAGCTGGCTATGTCCCTTAATAATGTTGTGAAGCCAAGGGAAGTAACCAGGCACTCTTACAGAGGTCATAATAATTTTAGTTTTTCTGATTTATTTCCTTACCTTAAAGTTATTGAGAACCCGGTCGTAGTGTAAATTTTTATTTTGTTGATTGTTGGTTTGCTTCTGTGAGGGTGATAGAGGTGAATTTGTTGGAACTTAAGACCACAATTTTTGGTTACGCTCTGTGAAAAAGAAAATCCTTTCAAAGAAAAACAAGAAGACAACACATCTAAAACTAAAAAAAGAGACATAAGAGTACTTGAAAAACAAATTCATTTGTTATTTTCTTACATCCTTGTCCGAACATTTTCATTGTTATGGGTTTTGTATATTTACAAAATTTTCTGGGGAAATACAATCAGAACTCAGTGTGTGGGTTTAGTAGTTCCACAGTAGAAGCACAACACTAATTCATTATTATTGTGTTTATCATCTGATTATTACATTTTTATGACTCTGTGGTTTTAATACTTGCCTTTAAGCCTGTACTGGTGAACAAATAGAAGATAAAGGGAAGTTAGTGAACATCTTTAGCTACAAACACAAGACTCTTGTTTATGAATTGAACCGTAATCCCAGAATAAAAGAGGTATAAATAGGTTTACATTTTTGGAGGCACCGCTGGGCTATCCCTTTTATTCATCAAATAGGAATTTTGTTCCCATGTTGTTGTAAGTAACAGTAATCATAAAATAATAATAATAATGGAAAAAAAAAATCTAAATCAATCAATAACCAAAAAAAGTAATTTTTTTTTTTCTCAGGCACTTGAGTGGAGTCTGCAGCAGACTGCCAATCCTTCCCATACCATATTACTGAATAATGTTCCTATAGACACTAGCGATGATACTATTGATTAAGTCTTAACCACAGTAAAAGTTTTTCATCTTAGTAGAAACAAGCCTTGATCTATCCCCTGACTCTGTCCCGGCATAAGTAGGCATTGAAGGAGAAGCTGGACAATGGACTGTGCACATTGTTGAAAGCCTTGTTGCCTTAAATGCTGCTGAAGAGGATTCTTTCCGTACAATGTTGATGTCACTACTACAAGAGGGGGGGTAAGTCAATGGAGGATTTCCATGCCATTGTAGCAGGGAGTCAAACCTCAAAAATGATGTGAACATGGACCTAGTGACTGCTATTGACAAACTAGTGGATAAGTGCAACCAAGTATCTACGGATGGACCAAGCTATTTTCAAGACTGAAACCTGTACTTCCAGGGGAAGAGGAATATGACACCTGGATGGAGCAGGCAATCCAAATGACCAGTGAGTGGCAATGCACCGATGCTGCCAAGAGACAACATATTGTGGAGAGTTTAAGAGGCCCTGCTGCCGATATTATTCGCTTTCTAAAAGTTAGCAATCCCACTGCCACAGCCCCTGACTACTTATCTGCTCTTGACACCGCATATGGCACTATAGAGTGGAGTTGACATCTTGGCCAAATTCAGACACGTTCCAGAATGAAGGAGAAAAACTGTCTGCCTTCTTGTATCACCTTGACAAACTTCTCCATTGTGCCCTTCTGTAAGGAGGACTTGAATCTGCAGACATGAACAGAGCTCGGATAGAACAGCTGGTCAAAGGAGCACTCACTCATGACATGGTAGCCCCTCTGCATCAGAATGAGTCACACACCAGATAATCCCCCTTCATTCTCCTGCTTGATGCGTGAGGCGAGAGAGGAGGAAAACTAGATTATTGCTGGAGAAGGAGTGAAAACAACCGCTACTACAGCCACTACTACTGTGCCCCAGTCCTCTGTAGCATCTGAACTTAACAACCTTCGAAGTGAAGTGAAAGAGTTGTCTTCTAAAGTAACCAAACTGCTTAGTGCATGTGAAATACGTTCCACACAAAGTTCACCTCCTGAGATAGCAAGCACAAAATGGTTACCTGATGGTTTAGTTGGACCCCGCTCTATTGAACCTGTGCAGATTAAAGGCATTTATGCAAAAGCTATCCTGGACAGTGGCTCTGTAGTAACCATTTTGCAGCTTTTATGACACCTTCTTGAAACACTTACCAATTCATCCACTGCAAGAGCTTCAATTATGGGGTCTAAGCAACGAACAATACCCATATGATGGTTACCTGGCCTTGAAACTTGAGTTCTCAGTCGCTCTCACTGGTGTGGCACAGACAGTTGACACTTTAGCTTTATTGTGTCCTGATCATGAGAAGGATGGAGACGTTGCCATACTTGTGGGAACAAACACCAAGCTGGTGAGAAAGATGTTTAAATCCTGTAAAGAGCAAGCAGGAAAACAGTTCATGAGCACTCTGACAATATACCCCGCCCTCAGAGAGGCTTACGAGACAATCCCTCAGTTTGACATTCCCGAAGATGTGGAAAAGCATGGAACTGTGTGGTTTACCCAGAATAAATCAATCACTTTGCAGTCAGGTCAGGTGTGTAAAGTCACTGGCACCCCAAAATTTCCTTGCAGTTTCACAGAGCAACTAGCACTGATAGATCAGCCAACAGACACTGTTTCCCCTGAAGAGTTGTGGGTGAGGCCTGAAGTCCATCCAGCAACAAAAGTCTTCAGCAAATGCATTACAGTGACTGTCAAAAACCTCTCAGCAGAAGATATCACTTTGAAACGTTGAACTCCACTGGCCCACATTTTTCCAGTTACCCCTGTTCTGCTTTCCACAGTACATAGTGTTGAGAAAACTGTTGGTGAGGTTGATCCATCATCTTTCGATTTTGGAACCTCTCTTATGCCAGAGGAGGCAAAAAGACGTCTCTGTGAGAGGATGATGGAAAGGAACAAGGTCTTTTTGTACCATGAATGGGATGTAGGTTGTTCCAAAAGTACCACTCATGAAATTCAACTGAAAGATCCAAGACCCTTTTGAGAGAGATCACAGCGCTTTCCGCCTGCTAACTTTGAGGATTTGAGACAACACCTACATGAATTGCAGTCTCATGGTATCATCTCTTCATCACATGGCCCCTACGCCTCCCCAATGTAATTCTACACAAAAAGTCCGGCAAAGTACAGATGTGTGTGAACTACAGAACCCTTAACCTGTGAACAGTGCCAGATCAGTACACTGTCCCAAAGATTGAAGACACTCTCCATTGTTTGTTTGGAAGTAAATGGTTCAGTGTCCTGGACTTTAGGAGTGGATACTATCAAATATCCATGAGTGAGACTGACAAGGAGAAAACGGCTTTTATTTGTTTGCTGGGCTTCTATCAATTTGAACGCATGCCCCAAGGTATTTCAGGAGCACCAGCTACCTTGATAGGCTCAAGGAAGAAGATCTGAAAGTATCGCTTGACAAGCGTCAGTTTGGATGGACTTCAGTGAACTGTGTTGGATATGTTGTGTCACAGGATAGAATTGCAACTGACCCATCCAAGACAGAGGCTGTTGCTCCTTGGCCAAGACCCCAGACTGTGAGCGAGCTCAGATCCTTCCTTGGATTTTGCGGCTATTATCACCGTTTTGTGAAAGACTTCTCCAAGGTCTCCTCCAAGGATATCCTCCCTGTATCCATTTAAAAGGTAGAAAAACTGCCAAGTCACCTGATAAGACATACTTCAAAACTTCTGAACCCTTTGACACTCAATGGACTGAGCAGTGTGAACATGCATTTCAAGAGCTCAAGTCTCGACTTTCCAATGCACCTGTTTTAGTTTTTGCAGATACCCAAGAGCATACGTCATGTGGATGCTATTCTGGATGAGCTAGGTGGTGTCTTATATCAAGAACAGGAGGATGGTCTAAGTCCAGTTGCATCAGCAGAAGCCTCTCATCCAAGAAAAATTATCCAGCCCACAGACTGGAATTTTTAGCTCTCAAACGGGCTATTGTGGATACACTACATGACTATCTTTATGGTGCAGAAGTACAAGTCAGAACAGATAATAATTCTCTGATGTACGTTTTAACGTCAGTAAAACCGGACGCCACTGGTCATCACTGGCTCTTTGCACTATCCACCTCCCCACATGTCGTCCCCACATGAGCATGACAGCTGATGATGAATGGCAAGAAGTCCCAGTTACAGGAGTATGTGCTCTCTGTCAGAATATGTCAGGTAGTATACAGGATAAGTACTCCTATTCCTGTGTCATTGAACAAGTTGGAGCACATGTTTCGGCAGCTCTCAAAGCTTATTGTCAAGCTGCTAAAGTAACAGCTAGTGATAAGTCCGCTTTTAGTCCAGCCGAGCTGCAAGCTGCTCAGGAAAGTGACCCTTGTATTGGAGAGGCATGGCAAGCTATCAGTCAAAAAGCACCAGCAAGTCAAATACAAACCAACCACCCAGATCCTACACTTCTGAAGCGAGAGTGGGGGAAACTGTCTATGAAAACGGTCTGTTATACAGAACAGTCAAGCAGTCTAACAAACCTTTCCTGCAATAGCGTGTGCTTCCGAAGCAGTTTCACAGTATTATTCTGAAGTTATTGCATGATAATAACGGACATCTAGGTTTTGAAAAAATATATGCCCTTGTCTCTGACAGATTTTTCTGGGCCCACATGAAGTAGGTCTACATGCTTAGGCCTACTGTAAAACCTGTGAACGCTGCATAAAGACAAAGACCCTGCCACAAAGAGCAGAACCCCTGTCACATATCAAAAGCTCAGGACCAATGGATCTTGTTTGCATAGACTCTTACCATTGAGCCAGATTCCTGCAATGTGTGCAATGTTCTTGTTGTAACTGACCATTTTACCTGTTATGCCCAAGTCTTCCCAACAAGAGAAGTACTTCATTTACTACAGCCTTCCCAAGTCAGTCGGTGAAAGAGATGCTAACTTTGTTGGGTATGAGAAAATCAAGAACTTCACTATACCATCCACAAGGTGACCCTCAACCTGAAAGATTCAATAGAACTCTCTTAATCATGTTAGGTACTCTTGAGCCCAGTCAAAAGTCCAGATGGAGTCAACACATTGCTCATCTTGTGCACGCCTACAACTGTACACCCAGTGACTCCACCGGATACTCACCCTACCTGTTAATGTTTGGAAGAGAAGCTGCCTGTGGCTGTTTGTTTTGGTGTGTCAACTGGTGGAACCTCAACAACTTCTTCTCTCAAATATGTGTCCAACATGAAGAAACAATTGCAAGCAGCCTATCAGTTGGCTCAAGCCAGTTCTGCCAAACTGAACCAAAGTAACAAAGGTTTATTTTTCTGTTTCAGTAACATCTGTTTTATTTGGTGACACAAATTCTATTGAGGGCTGCACGGTGGCTTGGTGTTTAGCAGCAGTGCCTCACAGCTAGAAGGTCCCTGGTTCGCGTCCCGGTTCGGGCGCATGGGATCTTTCTGTGTGGAG
>JAPZDZ010000011.1:2110915-2124585 GCA_029783805.1 Acanthurus tennentii
ATAATAATAATAATAATAATAATAATAATAATAATAATAATAATAATAAACAGTACAATTTCAATAGGTCCTCGCACTGCCTTCGGGGCTCGGGCCCTAATAAACAGTACAATTTCAATTGGTCCTCGCACCGCCTTCGGTGCTCGGGCCCTAATAATAAACAGTACAATTTCAATAGGTCCTCGCACCGCCTTCGGTGCTCGGGCCCTAAAAATCCTCAGGAAACATAATGGTTAAGAAGAACAGGTCTGAAAAAACATGGGAAAAATACTGATGTGACACTTCCAGTAGGTCAGTACACTCAGTAACATTATAGGTAAAGCTCTCTTGAATAGAGCATTTCAGAAATAAATAACATGGAAATGCAAAAGCTGTCAAGCTGTCATACCTCCAAAACAACACAGGTTCACAATAGTTACTGCCATTGTTTGGATTTTGCTTTGCAGCAAAAAAGAACCAAATGACATTTAAAACATTTGAAAATACATAAGCTATTTCTGATAGTAGCCAATCATATTAGCTGTGTTCTCTATGGCAAAGAGGCTGCATTACATGTGTCAATGAGTGAAAAAAGAGCAGCCCACACTCACCCTCACTGTTTGCAACATGTTGTCATTTTCTGTTGACTGGGTATGCAGTGCAGTTTTTTAAGTTAACCTTAATTTTTTACATATCGAAAAAAGGAGTGACATTGAAGGAGAACTGCACTTTTTGGGGGAATTTAGCCTACACAATCTCTATGTAAGACAAAAACATAGATGCCCCTTCCTTCTTTGTGAGTTCAATGGGTCATTAGATAGCTGCCCTGAGCTAGTGGTTTCGAATGCTGAATGGAAGTAAGTGGGAGACACCTTTACTGCCATCTAAAAATGTCTTTGGGAGGCCCTTTGAGGGCAGGGGAAGTGTTTAGACAGTGCCCTGAGGTGATGCTACTTTCAAGTTTTGCTAGCCTTCCGGAATTACAAACCCCAGCTTTAACAGACAATAAACATGACCAAATCAATGACATATGATGCAAGATACAAAACATTTCACTTCTGAACAGCTCCCTGTTGGGCCTTCAGGCAGCATTGAGGGTGGAACGAAATTATATTGCATAAGATGCAACATCATAGAGCATGCCTAGTGGAATAAACATTTTGAATGAATCACCAGAATCGGCTGTTAGGTAACACATTCATTGTAAAAACTTTAATATGTTGTCAGTGTTGTGTTTTTAGTTTGTTCTGCTGCTGCCTCTCAATTAGTTAAAATCCATTTTAATGACAAAACTCATTCAAAATGTACACTAATCAGCCACAATATTATAAACCACTTACAGATACAGTGACATTGATTATCTTGATACAGTGAAATGTATTGCTGGGGAACCATGTCTTGGTGCTCATTTGGATACCACTTGATATGCCTTAATCAAAGAGCCATGGGATTTGCTAGAATCTGACCTATGTAGGTGTCATTTGAAGGGTCTGCCAAAACCCTGGTCCAAGATACAACCATTCTTTGAAGGGTCAGAGCCAAGTGCAGACCATGATGGGGCCCCATGGGTAGGACTTGTTTCAACACATATGTCACATATGTGTTGAAACACATATTACACATATTACATCACACATATGTTTGATTGCACTGTGATATAATAAATGTGAAGGCCAGCTGGACACTTTGAGGTCCCATCATGTTCCTCAGGCCATTCTTTTTCTCTCTTTCTTTTTTTAATTAGGGCTTTTTCACCTTTATTGATAGGACAGCTGAAGTTGTGGACAGGAAACAGGGGAGAGAGAGGGGGTAGTGACATACAGCAATGCAGTTTTTGTGTTGTGGCAGGGCACATTGCTCTGCCAAGGGAGGGCCACTGCCACCGGAGAATGCTGTTGCTGTTAGGGATTGCACTTGGTCTGAATACTTGGCGCCCATCAACTAGCATTCATGAGAATTTTGAGATCAAAGATTTATCAGCAGAGCATTGCATTAAAACAAGATCATCAATTTTATTCATTTTACCTGTCAGCATTTTTTAATTTTTGGCTGACTGGTTGTATTTTAAATAAAACTGTTGCATATCATTGGCCAAACTAAACTGAAAATCTGATTGCCAAATTTGAATTGCAATTAAAGAATACTACGACAGAATGCCCTTTAATCCTGCAGTCTTATTTTAAATTCTTCACACTCATTTAAAAAACAAAGTGTGTGCAAGTGTTGGAAACAAGAAAAATATCCATACCATGTGCATGAGTTGAGCGGATACCACTGTACAAGTAGAGGCAACCATCCTTTAGAATGCAGTAGTGCTGAACCCACATGTCCTTGCTTTTGTCCATTTTATGAAGCAATCCAAGACACTCTGGGTTTTTCACAGCCAGTGGAGGCAGATTAGAGTTGTGTCTGGTGACATCTACCCAAACATGGTTCTGAAATGTGAGAGAGTTCATTGTGAGGATTTGTGCTACAGCAAGAGCCAAATATGCATATTCATTCTGACCAAACTGTCTCAAAGTTTTGCAAACATACAGGTTTTTTTTATTATGCTATACCAACACCCATTAGAGAGATAAGATTATATTTGACTTTTGTCATTTCACTGAATACAAGCATTGAGAAAATGAAATTCTGTTCAGCATGTGTAGAATTATGTACATGTGTGGAGTGTAAATACATAAAACACAAGGAAGGATTGAAGAAAGAAGAAACAGCATATACTGTTTAAACAGTGTGAGCTGTACTTAGATATATACCATATGAGCAAGTGCAGCATTCACAGTAGGCAATGCAGGTATAAGTACAAAAATATATTGCAGGTTCCAGTACAAATAATGCTACACTAGACATTGTACAGTGTACAGAAAAACAGCTAGCAGTGTTATAAGATCATAGTGTATAACAATAATCTGTACATATTTAAATATACATTCTTAGAATTTACCTGTGTGATGGGATGAATAGCTTTTTCCATGGCTTCCAGCCACCTAAATTCACAAAGCCATAGCTTAAGCATGATGTGCACCAAAATCATTTTATAAGGTAAATCATTGTTGATGTTTCAATTAGCCAAGTCTAAAAACTTTCTTAAAATACTGCAAAATTTTTCTATAAATGTTTGCATTTTGATTCAGCTTTTTGTTCAAATGTAACTTATAAAACAGATTTAATGTAACACATTTAGAACTGTCTTTAAACGTAAAACGTTTAAACTGTGTTATACCTTTTCATCTCCTGGTTGGAAGTGGCACAAAAGAAGTACACTCGATTATCAGACTGAGGGCGGCACTTGAACACAAAGGGTTTTCCAAGGGAAATATCTGATCCCACTTCGGCACCTTCCAGCTTTATTGCTGACAAGGCTCGCCTCTTGCCTTCATCCTATAATGAATATGAATTAATGTCCAAAGGGCACTTTTGTCATTTTTGGTGGACCTATTTTTCAGATCCTAAATTACAAAATGATGCTTACCTTTTTGTGTCTGTAGTAGTAGAGGCAGCAGTCATGTGTGAGAACAAACCATCTCTTTCTCCAGCCTTTAATCAGACCAGACTGAGTTCGCTTGTGAAGATAACCACGACATGCTGGTCTAGGGGTATTAGGACCACGGGCAATGTCGGACCCAACAGTCAATGTTAGAAGATCTGGACCTACAATATTAACAAAACTACATTTTACATCTTACAATTACCTTCAGCTAACAATGTATATAATGTTACTTCTTTCTTTGATATCTTTATTTTTAAATTGCTGTATATAATGCCACTCTTCTTATTGATATCTCTTTTAAATTGCTGTTCTCCTTCTGTCATCTGTATCTGAGCTGCAGTAACGCACAAATTTCCCCAATGTGGGATCAATAAAGTTTTCTCTTCTCTTCTCTTCTCTTCTCTTCTCTTCTCTTCTCTTCTCTTCTCTTTATTCAACATCTATAGAATTATTTTGATTTTATACTTAAACACTTCATATTCTAATTTTAAAATTCTAACACCCAAAGTTTATTTAAAATACAATTTAAAACCATACAGTAGATATATGACCTTGAAACCTTGCCTCCTGTTTCAAACCAAAAGAATCCCTCACTTTAAAATCTGTTGTCCATTTGTTTATGTCCCCTAAATTTTTAGACTTGACTATACTGACTTGTATTTGTGCAATTAGACAGATGTTTTCATTCTTCTAATGAAATAGGAAACATCTGTGCACTAAAATCTAAGATTAGATTTGGTTAGACTCAAGTTTTAAAGGTAATTCCAGGAAAAGAAACTCAAATATTCCAGCACTAGATAGACTTCTCACAACAGAGAGTCTCACTCTGAGGCACAAACATGTATGGCTAAATCTCTCTAATGTTCCCTCAACAACATCGGCCATCTTTGATATGAACTGCTCTTTCACTGGTCATGCAGCGGTGTCGAGATAGGCTTTTTTTTATGAATCAATTTAGGCACCTTAACCCACAATTCTGGCATTCTTAAGAGTACTGAAACATTTTGTAATCCACATAAAAGTCCTTTGAACTTGTCCCATAAATACATGGCCTAATTACAGTCATTTTCTGGCTTAGAAATAGCAAACCTTGTCTGGCCAAATCAGCAGCCTCTGAATGAGGAATGCTGGTGACATCAGTTCCATTGACGGCTAGGACATAGTCTCCTACAATCAGCCCTGCTTCCTCAGCAGCCCCATCTGAAAAACCACAATTTTTTACTTTACAGAGCAAACATCAATGCTATTGTTACAAAAACTTCCCATTTTAAAGTTGTGTAAATACCCAAATGCCAGAGATGCAGAAAAACTCACTTACTTGTATCAACCTCTGTAACCACAATAGGCTTAGAAAACTGTATTCGAAAGCCCCAAGGATACTCCCCTGTCCCTTTGCTTATCCTGACAGTCCTCTCACGAACTAAAAAAAAGGGAAAGTTTATAAGATACATATGTATTAATATGCTCAGTTCACTATAAGTAAGCACTCTACAAGCACTTCTTTAAGCATTCTAAATGAGATTTAACACCAACTGAATTTTCCACGACATGGGCTAGCTAAAATGGATTTTACTGTAAAATTTGTATGTCCAGCTTACTTGAAACAGCTCGAGTTCTGGTGTTTAGGCTTGGAGGAATGGCCCCTGAGCCTGTGTCATCTCCTTGGTAAATCCATGCAGAGGAGTGGAATGTCTCTGTATAGAAGCCCCTGTCTTCATTGTCTCGAAATGTCATGTCCATAGAGTGAGTGTCCTCTGATACTAAACAAATATGATACATAAATGACCATACATGGTACATGGAACAATGCAAGATACTTAAATTGCATAAAACATTATGCTTTAGTATGGATAAAAAAAAACAAAACAGTAAGATATTTGGATCAAAGAAAAAACATTTTGTTTAAGGCTTTTCCTCAGTGGGTAACTGCCCTTTGACCCCAGGGGGCTGATTAAGTCCCTTTTTTGCGCCTTAACCTTGATAAAATTTAGTAAGTACTCTCCACCTTGGTACCCCAAGATTAGTAATAAAAAATTGTGTTTTCATGATGTCATTGAAGTCAAATCAATCATAAAGTCAGTAATGTCTTATATTCATTTCTTTAAAAGAGACATACTAGTGGAAATTGACAACACTAAGGTAGAGGAAAATGTGTTATAAATGCCTTGTTACATGGATGTGCTTTTTGACTCTCCGATTAAAAGAATGTGGTATTAATAAGTTTTGCGGTATTTCTGTTTCACGTATAAGAAGTTGCATGTCAGCATTGTCAGTGAAAACGGACCAATGACATTTGTGCAGTCATGCAGGAATGCAGATTTGAACTCGTCCAACACCCACACTGTTCACCTTATTTGGCACCCTTAGACAACTACCTCTACCCAAAAATGAAGGAGCTCAGTGGTTGCTGTTAAGTCATTTTCCATCTTTAGGTTAAAGATAATTGGACAGTTCCAAACAGTTTATAGTTTAATCTGCCTGAGATGGCTGGAGTTGTCCTGATAGAGTGGGGTGGATTCCTTGAAGACCAGGCTTAAGAGAAATGCTGGACTGTCTAGAAGAAGGTAACACATGTGACCTGAGTGGTTAAATATGACTTTGGTAGACTTAGTTAAGAATAGTTTCTTGTTTAGGATTAATTACCAAAAAGAATTCTTAAATGTTAAATTTAAACATTTTATTAAAGTTGAAGTATTAAAATTAAAAGTAACACACTGCTTCGTAACGTTGTATGATGGTATACCCAACAAAGAAAGATTGGTCAAGAACTAATTGCCCTTTTTTTTTTACACCTCGATTCACCTCTGAGGTTACCTGATTCTTCTGTGATGTCACTGGTTATTGAACTTCCTCCAGCAGAGCTCCACTGTTTGCTTTCCTTGAAAAGCTTTCTCCTCTTAGCCCAGTGGTCCGAGCAACCGCTGTCTGGATCTTTAGTAACCACAGGCTTCAGATGGTCTTTGGCGTCCAAGGAAGCTGGAGACAATGCAAATAACACAAAAGGTAAGTTTCAGAGAAATATTCAGTTGTTCATTGCTTATTTGAAAGCTTTGTACAGCAAACATTGCTGTAACTTACATCTTGATGTGATCTGTTTATCTGCCTTGTCAGTTTTACTGAGCTCCTCTTTCGATTCAGTGTCTGTAAAACATTTGGCAGGACATGATGCTGCATCTGTACTTTTATCTAAATTCTCTGTATTCATTTTTTCTGTGTCCAGTTGCAGATAATTTGACTCCTTAATCATCAATGACAGAGAAGGGCTGATATTCCTTGTATTTTTACCAAATGGTTTTGATTGAGTCTCTTCTGTAACTTCATTTGTGTTTAATGAATGAACATTAATGTCTTGCAAAGGAATCATGCAGGGATCTTCCATAACAGTTCCAGTGTGTTTTTCCATACAGCTACCCACTGACAATCTTGAATGCATTTGGAGAAAATTTTGCTTGAGAGCACCAACAGTTATTGTCATGACTGAGGACTTACCATGTTTGGGTAAAACTGAGACTAAATTCTCTTGGCTTGGATATATAGCATTGTTCTTCTGGAATAATATTACAGGATAGCTCTGTAGCATTTGTTCTTCTGAGCCACTGCAGGAAGGAGGGATGAGTTGTATAGCAAGAGCTTGGCCACTGAGCTCCTCTTTATGGGGCTCCTGGCTGAGATATTCAAATTCCCCCATTTCTTGGTTAAATCCACTGTCTGATATGTCACTTTGATCAAATCTATATTCACTGTCATTTCTTTCCATACTGTCCTTGTCCTCACAAACATCCTGTTTTAAGTTTATATCCTGTTGTCCAAGATCCATATGATGGTAGGTGTTGCTGCTCTGTCTACTGACTGTTAACATATTAGGATTATCCTCAG
Organism: Acanthurus tennentii; assembly: GCA_029783805.1. Taxonomy (NCBI): domain Eukaryota; kingdom Metazoa; phylum Chordata; class Actinopteri; order Acanthuriformes; family Acanthuridae; genus Acanthurus; species Acanthurus tennentii. The sequence continues at coordinate 2,118,264 of JAPZDZ010000011.1, forward strand.
AATTGGTCATATAAAATGGACAGAGCAATGATTGTTTTCTATCATGACTTTTCAAGATTTCTGTGACAGGCTTAGAACCTCCCTTTGCTTGTAAAGTATTAGAATTCCTTAGTCCAAATGCAGGAAACCCGTCATCACACTGGTGATCATTTCCTGGCCCCACCGTTTGGAGAGGAAGCAAGCACATAATCAAAGAGGAGAATGATTCACTAAAGTGTTGCAAAAGATCCTCTTGCAATCGGAGACCCATCCCAGGATATGTTTGGCGTCTTCTTTTTTGTGAGAAACAAGCTTTGTGTTCAACAGTAGCAATACTGTTGTTCCTAATCCAAGATTTTCTCTTTTGGTGGTTGATGAAGTCTTTGGTGAAGCTAGACCTGTTTGTTGACCATGGGAGTCTCATGAGCATGGGTTCGCAGTTGTCAGATTCTGATAATTGATCAAATGAAGGTGATGTAAGTGTTCCTTCTTTATTTTCTACTTCAACAGAAAATGGGCATCCAGAGTCTTTATTGCAGTTTATGTTGGGTGTCTGATGAATTTCCCTTTGATGTTCATCAGCAGGACTACAAGCCTCAATACTAAGGGAAGCTAGGTCAAGTGCTAGGTCCTCTAAAGAGTTGTATTTTATGTCTGCAAACTCTTGGGGTGGAGGAATGTCCCAGAACTGATCAGTACTAACGCTTTTGTGAAAACAGTTCCTTTCCCCTAAAGAATTGATGTTCAGTGGATGATTTTCCAAAATAAAATCAGATGATAGTTGCTGTTTGTGATCACTGAGGCATTGAGAGTAGTTAGGATTTTCCCATATTTTTATCAGTCTGACAGATTCTGAATCACTATAAGTCTCTGTTTGTTCCTTCATGCTTCCAAATGTAAATCTGTATTTTGTCCTTTGATTTCCATCGTGACTAGCCACATTTTTTGAAGGGTGCTCAAATGACTCACTGTTTAGTAGCCATGTCCTCTCAAATTTGTTGTTTAAAACCTTCTCAGCACAGTCCCCATCATTAGTGAAAACCAATGTAGTCCTGATGCCAGAAGTATTGATTTGTAGGATATCTTGGATTTCAAGAATCACATGTGATCCAGAGCAGTTAATTTCCATGATGTTAGTAATAGGTGTTGATGAGTGGTTTGCATTTTCAGCCAAGGGCTCACGTGACTGCTCAAACATAATCTTTGGGAATGCATTCTCTATATCATTAACAGACACTGACGTTACTATCTTCACTCCTTTTTCTTTATCCTCTGTTGTTTTTGTGTAAATATTCCTTGGTTTTAGAAATGTGTTCATTTGATAATCTCGTTTAAGTTTTTTCTCCTTGGGTGAAGTGTTGTTATATTCTTCCTCATTGTCAGATCCTGACGGAGCATTTTCCTTCCAAAGAGAGTCTGTTTCCCCTTTTTCAACAATTTCATGTTTGTAGCCGAGACCTTCATTTTTGTTCTGCTTTTGAAAGATGTATGGTGAGACACTTTCTGAAATAAAAAAAAACAACAACTTTACTTTAGAATGTCTAAATATTAAAATAATCACACTAGTTATATCTTATGCACATTTAGGTATGTAAATATTTTTGACGTTCTAACATAATTTAACAATATGAAGTCAGTTTATTTCTGTTTATATTTCTATAGGAGTTTTTTTAAACAGGAGTACAGACGCCATGCAGTGATGTAATGTTTTTTTAATAGATTTTACGGATCACAGTATACATCCATACTGCAACAATTACATAAACCATGATATAGGATTTTAAGCCTGTCACAAAACAACACAGAAGAACAACACTAGTATTGTAAGCACAATTCTTTCCCAAGCTTTCATCTAATTCAAACATATTGCAGTGAATCTACAAATGTTTATAGATGCATGAACTAAGCTTGTAGAAAGTGATAAATGTGCACCTTAAAAAGGTCTTTTATAGGCTTGATTTTACATGCATGTGAACATTTCTGCCTAGTTGTTCAAAAAGGATATATAGTTACTTCATGTATGTCAGAACTAGTATTTGGCAACCTTAGCAGCTTTTTTATACAGCAAGTACACAATAATAGTAATGGTGCAAAGGGCCTACAGTTTAGTATGCTTCAAGTGAAAGAGTTTGTTTGAAATAGCATATGACCACATCTTAAGACAAAAGCCTATGCAAATGTTCCAAATAGCCACACCTGAAAGTGGGAACAGTCTAAAGTGCTGCTACTGGCACAAAGAAAACGAAATCATTTCTAAGACTTGCAAGTACCAACTCTAAGGAAAGCACACTGCATTTGTTTCCATGTTTCCAAGATAAAACCATCAAATCTGCTTTGGAAATAAGAGAAAGAAAAGATACATGTTCACTTTAAATTAAATAAAGTGAAAGTGTCATAATTGTATATCTAGTAAAATAGGTTGAGTCTTGCATTGCTTAAAAAGTTACAGGTAAAAGTAAAAGGTTATTGTCAAGGAGGTGATGGTTGGGAGGGGTAATGAAAGTAACATTGTAAGAAAAAATGTGAGTTTATGCATTCATTTAATGTATTTGGGATCTGAAAGCAGACTAAGGCATTCACTATCCCAAGAGATCTAACCTGATGGTAGGTAGAATGGCATAGTTAAAATAAGACTTACAAGAAACTAATCAAACAAATATGTTGTTATTATCCTGTAACCATTACACTAGGCATCTCAAATTTATTTTATAATCATAATTTAAAGAAAAAAGTCTATTGACAGTTAAATTAAGGTTAAAAATTGCTTAAATGTTGAGAGGATTTTTTGTTTATTGAAGTAATGTAAATGCAGACTGGGAATTTATATGAGGGCTTTTCAAATTTAAATAAGAGTGCGATCTAGAACCCTTCTTTCGATATAAAGTGTCTTGGGACAGCTTGTGCTGATTGGGCACTATACGAATAAAACTGAACACCAGTAGTATTACAGTAACTGGCAAATTTAAGCTAATTGCTAGCCAACAAGATTAAATTACGCAGAAATGAAGCTTACAAATCTATCTAAAGGTGTACTCTGCAATTTCTTTAAAGGTCTTAAAGAGATAGAACTTTGGAACAAAAAAATGAAAGACACCAAGTGCTGATCCAGTATTTACATATACTATAAAACTTAAAGCTTATCATTTGTAATGTTTAATAGAGCATAAAGTCGCAAAAATAGTATGTTGACTTTTCAAGCTACATAACACAAAAAATTTACTAGAAAAAGTTAAATAGTGTACTTTTAGATTTGTAAATGCATTTTGTTCTTGTGAGGTAGAAATAATTCAATAATAGTTTTTTTGTTGTTAATTTAAAGTGTATCTGATTCCCTGCTGAAATTAAATATGAACTTAACAAGTTAAATGTATGTCACATGTAGGAGACATTTCTGAATTGCTAGCAAAATCTAAAGCAATGTTATGGTAAAAGTAACGGTGGTCTGCTGGGGCCACCTTTCTTTTCTCCCAGCCTGCTGCATCAGCGTTCTCTAGTAGAATACAATGTTCTCCTTTTGACTAGTCTGTCTTCTTCCTGGGTTATTAATGTCCCCGTTCTCCTCCATGAAAACTCTAAAGAGACAGCCACACATATTGTTCTAGTAACTGTAACTCACTCTCCCTCTCGCCTGTGAAGAGGAGAGGGAAATGTGCTTTGCTATGCTGTGCTGCTGCCAGAAGAGCTGCTGACTGAGATGCATAGGAACAAATTACAATTCTATTAGATAAGTATATTTTTCGTTTAATAACTACGGATCAGGAGGAACAGTATGATGTTCACTACTCAGAAGTCCAATGGCTTGATCCCCAGCTTCTCCATTTTGCATGTCCAAATATCCTTGTACAAATTCCCAAATTCCTTGATTGCTGATTCATTGGTCTGTGAATGTGTGTATGAGTTTCTGATGAGCAGCTAAGCACTTAAAAGAGAAGCTGCCTGCCATTAATTGTGAATTTGTGTGTGACTGGGTGAGTGCTGATTTGTGTTGTAAAGGGTTCGAAAGACTAAAAAAGAGCAAAGCTGTACAAATGCAGTCCATTTCCCATTTAGATCTGTTGCTAGGGTAGGCAATCTTTTGAAACCTAAAATGCATTGTTTGTGTCTTTATTTAGCACCAGTGTTTTCAGAGCAAATCAATGTAATATTTTGAATTATACAGCTGAATTATGATATATTTAGGGGGACAACTCTGTTTTATCAAAGAATGGAGGTTCCTCATCCTCACCCCAACCACTACCACACTGGAAATTTCTGCCAATGCTGAAGAAGTCAAAACACTGGCAAACCAAATGCAGGTGTGGAAAAAAATGTGACTCATCTAAGCACAAGATTAACCTCACTGCGCCCTTCCCTCCACCCAAAGCTCCAACTCACGTTTACTGCTGCTGGAGCTCTTTCTCCTCTTACTGTTTCTTCTCCTCCCCCTCTTGCTCATTCTTAAACCCACCACAGCTTCACATTAACTGCAAGAAAAGTCAAAGAAAAGTTTGTTATACATATGAATTTTGTAAACTGGAAGCAAAGGTTTTATAATTTCACTGGAAAGAGGGAACATGAAGGATTGGGGAAACCTTACTGATTGTGCGTAAGATAACCATGGAAAGAGTTTTGATTTGTTTGGCATCCATATTCTATCTGGTTATTTCTACAGCACAGATCAAACACAAATATTGAAGATATATCTAACTTTAGCTTTCAAACACATTTTGTTTTCAAAGTGCAATCTGAACATAAACACACACACACTAAAAAAAGCTTTTAAAATCACAAATGAAGAATTAAAAAATTAAAAAGCTATTAACAAAGTCAGACAGATGCTCTCTGAAGAATCTACAAATCAAACAGTCCAGGTAAATTAAACTGTTATTAGAATGCATCTTATCTAATCAACACTTTTAACCACATGGATAATATTTTGCTCATGCCCTCAGTAACCCAAACAAGTGACTTACCTTTTGGTGTCAGGTCCTGGTGGCTGCTATCAAACTCTTAAAGTGTTAGTTTTGAAGACCACAAACAGACAGCATGTGAGCAGCAGCTGCTTTTTACATGTACGACATGGTCTGTGTGTTCCAGACTGCTCTACTTCTTATTGTTTCTATTCTCAACCTAAAGCAGCTTATTACATTTAATCTTCTGAGCCTCCAGTGATGTCAGCGTAAGGCTTGTCAGTGGGTATACTTTCCACCAGCAAATGAGAACAGTTGAGATAAGATCAAAAGAGACCATAGCAGATTTATGTGTTTTCATTTGCTTAATGGCTGCATTTATTTAGCAATGGGGCCTGCCATTATTCATTCATGCAGGCAATCATGGATGAATGCAAGCTACAACGCATACAGATTAGGTGCACTTTCAGTTTGCTGTATTTTCCTTAAATAACAACAGAAAATAAACAAAAAAGCTAACCCTTTAAATGTTTTTTAAAAAATATATCTATCCCAAGGACATAATCCCGTGGCATGAGGCCAACAGAAAAAAATGCTATTTCAGTCCTCTGTGAAATTAAAATATCCACCCTACTTTTGACCCATGAGTTAAGTTTAGGTAGATGAACGCTATGAAAAAAGATTCTAGTTCACTTCCTATACTGTTTGGTGCTTTGACCTGCTTGCGAGATACAGGGGTCTTGGGGTCTCTGGAAAAATCTTTAAAAAGGTAATTCACAAACATCTGCAATAGTCACTAAAATAGATTTTATTATTATATTATATTGCCATTTAATTTACAAGTAATATCTCCTCCTTTCCTGTTTCTTTCGCTGTTGCGAAAGGCAAGCTAACTACCAACCAGAGAAACGGTGTTTTTTACTTGCTCTGGCATTCTGGCTACCCTCAGTTAAAAAAGTACAGATTCAGTCGGTAAAATATGCCACAGAGGAAAGAAGTTCATTACTTTCTAACTTTGGATTAACTTATAAAAAGCTGATTTGGAATTACACCGAACACCTTTCAAAAACACCCGGAGCCGATGCTGGAGCGGAAGCCATCCACAGCGGCAGCTGCAAGCACTTTGGGTGGCAACAATGTAAACAGGGCGTGTGTGCCCGTGCTCTCCTAAGGTAGAGGCGCGCCAGTGTACATTAGAGGTAAGATCTTAAGCCCGAGCCCGAGTCCGAGCCCGACCCGGCCCGAAGCCCAAAATGTCAATTATTACGTTTGGGTCGGGTCGGGCCGGGCTTCTCTCTCGCTAACTTTTTTTTAATAAATATATATTTATGTATTGTGTATACTAAAACGATGTATGGATATTAAACAATACTTGTCATAAAATAAATAATTTGGATAAAACAGAGAAGGCGCTGTATGGTAATTGCTATTTAACTACTAAACAGGAGCCGCAG